>JBBPJU010000821.1:0-16806 GCA_038088875.1 Austroboletus festivus
CCCCCCCACCCATCCTGCCTTCAAATGCCCCACCCTCTCCACCCCCGTCTCCCAGACCTGCCCCAACTGTGGCGGCAACCACATTCTCCCCTGGACCTGTCCCTTCTACAGTTGCCCCCACTGTCGACTGGCCAACCCTGGCCATGCCAGATCCAATTGTCCCCATTTCCGAGATGGTCCAGGCTATGGAGGTATTGATGGATGAATGGAATCATCCACTCTACCCGGAGGAGGAGGGTAATGTTACAGAACGATGGCGGCAGCCTCCGACACCATACCCAGAGGAGCTTGAGGCTCCGTTGTTTTCTTTCTTTGCTGGCGGAAACATGGACATAGAGGAAGATTTCAGGAGGGAAGTTGAGTGGGGAACATCGATGGAGTGGTGGAATGGGTCACCCCCGTTGCCGGACAACCAGGAGAATGTGCCACCTGGGGAGGAGGAATGGTACACTTGGAACGTCGAAGAAGTCACAGACTTCTTCGGATGAAGGGACACTTTCCTGTTTCTTTCCGATTTCTGATTTCCATTTTATTCCTTCTTAGTTTCCCTTTCTTCCGGTCCGATGGGAATGCCCTTGCTCACTAATCATTACCTTTAGTTATCCTTAGTTGCTGATTGCCACCCATACCTGCTCCACACAGCATCCGCCGGCACGGCATTACCCCTCTTGTATTCGGATTAGTGAGCATTTCCTTCTCAAACCTACTTACAGTTTGGTTCTTCCCGAATGAGGAGAGAACCCATGCACTGCCCTTCTCTTTTTATCCATAGGCAGTGCATGACAGAACTTAATATACCAAATGGACACCTTTCTATTCTCTCTTCCCCTTACGGGAAGAGCATAGCTCTCCCAATCCAGCCAGTACCGGATTGGGAAGCTTTCCCACATTATCCCTGTTTACTATATAAAGCACCTATGTACGTTAGATGTTCTTTAGTTAGATTCTACACAATCTTACGTGGAGTCGACTGTACCTTGAAGTGGATCGTCTTCCACTTCTCGAGAGAGTCCTTATTCGCCAAACCCTAAATCTTCGCTTGCTCCTCACAAGCAAAGTCCTTAGTGGGCACCTAGCAATCTTCTCGGTGATCACAGAGTTTGGCCCGAATCTACAGACCTTTGATTTGGTCCTTGAAGGACACCGGCATCTGTTACGATTCATTCCTGGGGCATAGCTGAGTAGCATCTGGACTACTTGTTTTTCCTTGACACATTTCACTCTGACTTACCTGTACCATTTCCTAGATGAGTCTACTTGCATTCTATGCGGATATGCTCCGTTTCTCTGACTCATCTAATTCCTGTTATGCCTGCTTACCTAATTCCCCTTTGTCACAGACATTCCCATTGATCCGATTACTCATTGTACCTTTGTCATGGATGAGTCATTCCTCATTTCTTATCTTGGTTCAACCCTTGACCCTTCTGACTCATCCATTCCATTATTATCTTGCTTCATTTGTTCTTCCTGACTTAGCCCCTGATCTCAGATCATACTCCATTTCCCTGGCTAAGTCATCACTTCTTTGATATTCCATTACATTCCTGGGCATTCTGATGACTCGTCATTCTGACTCATCATCAGTACCCTTTACCCTGTTACCTTTCCTGTATTACACAGCCGCCTCCCTTGACCTCTATATAAAGTGACTTCCTTGTACCATAGATCCCCATCTTAGACCTCCCTTCATAATTCCCCATCGCCCCTCATGACCACCTGATACCTCCTGTATTCTCTACTACTTGAAATCTATCTCCTGTCGAACATCTCTATGTCATCCACTTGACAACCCACGATCGTTCCAAAGAACCCTTGACCCTTCAGCAAATATTCCTTGACTTTGATCTTGCTGAAGTTCTCTTTCATTTTGAACTCTGGCGATGCTCCTCAGTCGTCTCTCCTCTTCGTCGCATCACCACTTCTCTCTCAACTATTGATGGCCACTCTATATTCTGACGTTATCCTTGTCTAGCCATCTCTCTATCTATGACTGGCAGCATCCTCTGCCTCTCCTACCTGATGGCGATGCTTATCGCTCTTCCTCTATCCCGGTGACATACTTCCAACCTTTCATCCGCCAACCGTTCCTTGTCCATCTCCTAGAACTTACCTTTGCCCTTCCTCTATCTCGTCATCTCTGTTCCTTGAATGGGGATACAAGGGCTACACTTGGACCTACCTGGTACAAGCGTAACAGCGTCTCCACGTCTTGCGTTCCATATTACATAACACTTGAACTCACCTTTTTTGAAGGATATCCTCACTGCCTGCTATCTGATGTGGTCTCCCCCCACTCTCTAGGAATATCCCTGAAGATAACAACATCAGCACTGCATTCCACTGTATGCAATGCAACTTCACTCATACCTCTGTCTGGGAATGCCCCCACTCCATCTGCCCTATCTATATCCATCAAGCCCCTGCTCACCCCCCCTACCTCTGCCTGACACTCGCCACTCCCTCTCTCCCCTAATCCTGCCCAGAATGTGGTGGCACCTATCTCCTCTATTGGAGATGCCCTTTCTTTATGTGCTCCCACTGCCATGAGGTGGCTCCTGGTCATGTCAGCCCTGACTGCCCCCTTATTACAAGTGGTAGCAGGTCTGGATATGTTAGTGGATAAGTGGAATCATCCCTTATATCTGGAGGATGAAGGTAATGTTACAGAATGATGGAGGTGGTCACTTATACCTTATCCAGAGGTGCTGGACATGCCAAGTTTTTCTTTTTCTTCAGAAGGTCTTACCAATATGGAGGAGGACTTTACCAGTAGTCTAGCTTGGGAAGACTCCCTTTCCCAATGGAATGCCTCCCCCCCTCTTCCAAGCAATCAGGAGAACATTCCCCCTGGAGAAGGGAATGAGATATGGTTCACATGGGATGAACAGGACATTGCTGACTTCTTTAATCAGCAATCAGATATATTCCCCTTTATTTAGTTCACTTCTCACTTTCCACCTTTTAGGATATATTTGATCACTTCACAGTTACAGCAAAGTGACCAAATCACTTTATCTTCTCCACATAGCATCTGTCCAATTTGATATTACCTTCTACTTTCCCCAAGACCTTATATATCCTAGATAGTTGACCTTTAGGAAGCCTTCCCACACCTGTGGGAGGATCCCCCATGCACAGCCTTTCCCTTTTCTCCATAGGCTGTGCATGATATTATCTTCTTTCCTGAATAGGATGCTCTTCCATCCTCTGCCTCTATTCTGGCAGGTAGTTTCCCCAAACTTCCAGAAGAGAATAGATTCCCATCTATTCCCTTTTACATATAAATAGTGCCCATATAACTTAGTTCTTTTCCTTAGCTAGATTCTACATAATCTTATGTGGAGTTTACACTGCACCTTGAAAGGGTGGACAGTTTACCCTTTCTTAAGAGAGTTCTAGTCAGACACTGCCTGAATCATCACTTCATTATCTTTCACCATTCTAGTGGTCTGTATTCAATATGAACCATGGTTAGAAGCCACAGATCTCTTTATCGCTCAATGGCTGCATTTTCATGTCCTGCATTCCACATCAGATAGTTTTTAGCTCATTTTGAAGTAAAAGAGTCATCTAGGTCAATCCTATGATTATATGATGGGGGAATCAAATAAGTGGCCTCTTCTGAAAATACCTTTTTGTATCAAGTGAACTTTTTTGGGAGTTTTACTTCTTCTTTTTCTTTATTAATAGTTAGTTTAGTGGATATAGTGGTTTTTCTAATTTCTTCAAAGTCTTCTTCATCTTTGCAATATTAGATTACTACTTTCTTGATAGAATGGGATAAGTTGCAGGATAGATATTTGATCAGGTATCTTTGGGGTTCAACATTGTTTCTTCTGGCAGGGGTTCTTTCTGAGATAGATAAATCTCCAGTGGTCCAATTGATATCTGGGTTGACTTGTTTTAATCATGTCATTCCTAGTATGAGGTCCATTTTTTCACATTCTATGATCATGAAAGTTTTTTTCTCTTTTCATCCTATTATTTCTAGTTCCACTGTGATTTTATAGCATATTTCTCCCTTAGCATTCTTTGCTCCATCAGCATTTATGGAATTTTTGGATTATCTGAGTCATTTTAGAGGAAGTCTGTATTATTTTGCAAATGAGAGATCCATAAAGCAATTGATTGCTCCACAATCTACCAGTGCTTTTGTTGTTATTGTGGTTCTTTCATCTAAATTATATACAAGAATTAGGATTTGGATTGCATTGAAATCTTTTAATATAAGTATAGATAGAAGTCTAGGGAGTTGTGATATGATTGTGCACCCCCTTCTTAAAAATTCTTTACTTTGGCAATTTGAGTGATCATTTCTGAAGAGAATATGGGCTGGACTTTCATCTTAGTGATTATTTCTTCTTCTGGTTCATCTATCTCCATGGGTGTGTATTCTTCATCATATACTTCTTTCAACACTCTAAGAAGATTATCTTGATTAATCTTCTTTTTATTTATGAGCTTCTTTATATATTCATCAGCTACTCCAAAAGGTTCTTCTTTGACCTTGTATATCTTCTCTTATGATTTCCCTTGAGTTTCTCAGCTATTTCTTTGGCCTTGAAACTATCTCTAAAGGCAATCTCTGAGGTGCTTTCTAGTTGAACAGCCAATCTTATGGCATATGAAGCTTTGGTTTTCCCTGATATGCTTTGCTTTCTCAACCAGAGTGAGTCTGATTGCATCAATATCCATAGCATTCAGATCATGGGATCTATCTCCTCCTCCTTCAGAGTATAACAAATAGTTTCCCCATAAATCTCTTTCTTTTTCAATCTGTCTCATTCTTTGATAGGACTTTTTAATCCATTCTTTGAGGATATTTACAAGAATAATGAGGGAGGAGATATTGAAATTTAATCTCTAGATGAACCATTCACATAGTGCTCCCTCACTCTTTTCTTCCAAGTTTGCAGCTTCTAGCTGAAAGTCTTGAACATATTCTTATAGATTGGCCATAGTGAAGGGGCCTCATTTTATATGCATCTGGGTTAAATTTCTTTAGCTATTCTTGTGTGATTTCTCTGAAACAAATGAGTTTGCAAAATCTGTGGCAAACTTTTCCTAAGTAGTCTTATTTTCTCTTAGTTCATCCTCTTTTTTGGCATTAGAAATATACCATTCTTTAGCATATATTCTTCCTTTTCCTTTGCTTATCTTGTTAAGGGCAGTTAAGATTCTCTTTTTGTCAGTATTATAAAGATCCTCATTCATGATAAAACAGAGAGTCATGGAAGTGATCCACCACTTAGCATCTTCTGCTTTTTCTAAAAAGTCTGCTGAACATCCTCCTCTAAGTTCCTTGATATTGCTCATTCTGTTGGCAAGTGCTAGTATTCCTAAGGTAAAGTCTTCTTCTTCAACATCTACCTGAATTGATTCTGGGGTGAATGGTCTGCTCTTGTGAAACTCTGACTCCCTTCTCAAATTATCCATAGATAAAGATGGTATTATAAAATGTGAGATGTAAAGCCTGTGAATCACTTGGCAATCAAAGTTTCCTAAGCAAGGGCTATAAGCAATGCAGTCAGAAAGAATAGCTGATCAAGTGTGAGTGACATTATTGTAAAGATGAAGTTGATGGTTTAAGTTGACTCTGAGTAGAACTCTTTTAAAAAAAGGTAAACTGTCCATCTTTCTAAGGTAAGACTGTTTGGCTCCATGAAAGTTTACATAGAATTTAGCTAAGGAAATTCATAGTATATATGGGTGCTTATATACTAAATGGAGAAGCTGACTAAGCTTCCCTTCTGGAAACTAGGGGAAGACCTTTCTGTCATAATAGACAACAGGGGAGGTATAGGTGTCTATTTTGGAAATAAATAAATATTCCATATACTACCTGAATTGTTAGAAAGGGAATGGTAGTATATGAGATCCATTGCTCTGATGGAACAACTGATTCAAATAAGTAAAACTAAAAATAGTTCATTCTAAAATAAATGAATTTGACCTTATCATATAAAAAGGGGGAAATATTCCCTTCTATCAGATGCAATGTAAAGCAGAAAATGGTGGAAGGGGCAACTAATGAAATCAAAAGAGGGTAAGTCAAACCTTCCATATCTAGAATTCCATATCTTCATCAGGGTCTGACCATCTCCATTCATACCACTCTCTATCCCTTGTAGGTGGGTGATTCTCCTGATCCAAATTGTTTCCTTCCCATTCATTAGAGTCAACTTTCCATTCATCTGGGTCACCATTCTAGTTAACCAGATAGTCTAACTCCCTTAAGTGATTATAGACATGCCCCATATATCTCTCTTCCATGCTCAGACATGGTACATTTCAGAGTGGATCATACTCCCTTATCATTTCCAGATGAGGTTGATCAAGTTTAGAGGGAATGGGAGTGGAGGGCCAGATTCAGTGGGCCATAACAGATGGTGGTTCAACAGGTATAGGAGATGGATCCCTTCCAGTGAAGACAGTCTTGATAGTAGAAATCAGAAATGCAGGTTCTGATATAGAAAGTTAATAATGTGAGTGTGGTTGACAAAGAAAGTGTGGATGAGATGGCCCAGGAGTTCTGCTTCTTTTAAAGATCCAAAGATGTCATGTAGGAATAGAGGGGTTTCTAATGATCTCAGCTTGCTTGTTGGGGTGGTGGATATCCTCATTGGAGTCCACTGATATGTTAAATCTTCTGATGAAATTTTGCCTGTTGGTGGATACCCTGCTTGATGATATAAGAGGCAATAGTTCAGCTAGATCTATTGTTATGCCAGTCAAGTATGATATCTAGTCTAATCCTTTATTGCACTAGCACACACTCAATAGTAGTGTGAAGACTAATAGAAATCCTAGAGATTGCTACAGTGACTCTTTTATACTAAGAAAACTAGTACCACACTTGTGATTACATAAATCTAGCTGAAGGCACATGTACAGATGGCTATTGTATTTATAGTGTTCCCCAAAATGGGTTATACTAGGATGGAAAAAGGAGGCACTGTAGGATCAAGATTCAGAAATGCAGCACCTTCCATAAGGCAAGAAAGTGGGGTAGTCTGATAATAAGGTAAATGAAAAAGAGCTGGTGATGCCTGGTACAATAGTTAGGGATAATGAAAGAAATCAACATGAGGCCTTCATTAGAAGAGCTAAAATAATGGTATATCAAAGGAAAGGCCATTGATATAAAAATAGAAAGAGATCAATAACCAAAGATATCTACACTACTGTGGTGGAAAGAGAAACTCAGCTTTTGAATATCAAAGAAAGAATTATAGTATCCATCAATTGACTTTCCACCCAATCAATTGACCCACTTATTGATCATAGGCCACTCCAGTTCCTCTTCTTCAGGTGAAGGATCTATTACATCCACATAATAACTGTTCCCCATTCAAAGCTAGCAAGTCATATAATAATAGCTTTTTCTATATTCCAAGTAATCCCTGTTCTGTATTGTAAAAGGTGTTATAATCCTCATTTTTTCTGCTATTTTTCTGATCATTTTCATATTAATCTTATCTTATCTTTTGAATTTAGAAACTTTTCACACTCATGGAAATTACTTTCCCTTTACACTATTTGGATAAACCTGACCACTCTTTGTCTTTCCCTTTTTACTTTCAGACTTCTTATCCATAAGAGGATAGAAACTGTTACGATAACACTTTTCCAAGCCTTCTTATTTAAGAAAGCTTATGACATCAGTCACATACACGGTCATGTGATCCTTACGACTATTTAACCTCAAGACATATCCTAAGCACTGTGGATTGCTAGTCAATCCTTAATACTCAAGACTTAGTATTTTTCTGCATTCGTGGGAAATACTTACTATATTTATCCTTAGAAGGGGGATCCCTTTATTGATCCCACATTATGCAAAGTCACAACATGTGTTGACCACATGTTTACCACACTTATGCCTCATGTGTGCAGCATGCTGCCACATCCATTTCACAGAAGCATTGATTGCTTCACAACCTCATTGAAGATGCATGTTGAACATGCATTAACCTCAAGTATTTAATATCCGCAGGCTTCTACTTCCATTCCATACCTGCAGGATAATGAACACTTTTAATATTTCTTATTTCATATTCAAGATCTAACCCTATTGGTGAATATGATCCTCTTATCCATGACTCACCTTGACTCTAGATGGATACAGGGTATATGCATTGCCATGCACTGGTTTGCACTGGCTTCATTTGATATTTATTATCAAACTTCTATGATTGACTGCCACAAGTGGTGCCACTTTCATTTCTCTCTATTATATTAATATATCTTAAGATTCATAGGAATACACGAATTCCTTAATACTTTAGAATATTCCTATTGGTTGTTCCTGTTTAGGCTAGACCAAACATGTACATACAGTAGGATAGTATATAAAGGCCCAAGTCGCTAGACTAGATCCCCAGTTTAGTGGTCTTGGAGATTTCCCTCTCTAAAGACCTCCCTCTAAGAAGCAAAGTGGTTACTAAGTCATTGTAACCAAGACTATCATCTGGGATAACTAGTGCTTGAGGTGCTAGGATCTTGAGGTGTTTCAGAAACACATGCTTTCCATATTTCTTTAATCTCCATCTCTCTATATTTTAGAAACTTGCTCATTAAATTTCTGCATGCTTCTCTTCCATTTTATGGCAATTCCATACTTCTTATGATTCCTTATAACTCAGGCTGACTCTTATTACACAGCCTCTATGATACAATTTCATTTCCCTTTTATTCTATTGGCTGCCACACTAGGCTGTGTGCATTGCCTTTTATTTTTAATTTAGGATCTTATCCTATTGATTCTGCATATAGGTGGGGACCAAACATTTACATACAGTAGAGTAGTATATAAAGGCCTAGGAGCACTAGACTGGATCCCCAGTTTAGTGATCTTGGAGATTTCCCTTTCCCCTAAGAAAGCAAGAGGTTACTAAGTCATTGTAATCAAGACTATCATCTGGAATCACTAGTGCTTGAGACATTAGGATCTTTGTTACACTTGAACCTAAATAGGCCCAAGTGTAGCCCTTGCTATCAAAGAAATGGTGGTCGAGGAAAAGTGTCATCTAGTAAACACTCAAAGAGATCAGAAATAGTGTCCACTCAGAGTAGAATGAAGACTTGAGTCAGGGAGACAGAGTGGAAGAGAACACTCTGGAGTCTGACAGGGGACAGTCACAGAGAATGTGAATGTATAAGGGAGAACTTGTCATACACCATATTGATTACCCACAGAGGGCAACCCCATTTCCATCAGATGGAGATAGACCGTGGCTCAATGCCAATATTGCAATGATCATGTATGGAGGAAATGAGGACAGGCAACACCAATTCTGGAAAGGAGAACTGGCTGGAGCTACTTGAAGCAATGAAGCACAGATGGAGCTTATCCCTGAATGGGTGGACATACAACCAACACCAGTCCAACTAGAGGAGACAGCACCCCCGCCTGAATGGCCCACCAACCCTGCTTGGATGTAGAGGAATATACACTCAGGAGATCTGATATGTACAATTCTTATCTTTCTTATCTTTCTTATCATTCAGACCTATTTCCATATTGGTCATATTCTTATACTGATGTGATCTCACTTTCCCCCACCTATGCTTATCTTTCTTATCCTTAACCCTACAGACAGTTTTCCCTTTCACCTGTGACCAATCCTTATGGTCCAGGCAGTGCCCTCTTATCCCTATAAATACGACTACCCTGTACAGTAGTTCTCTTAACTAGATCTACATTTAATCTACATGGTATTTGGTTTAACAGTTGCTCCTTGAGTGAAGGTCACCAATCAATGACTTCTACTTATCCCAGACTTCTATCAGTCTTCTGTCTACTGTTGAGTAACAGCTAGGAATGAAGGATATCTTTGTATCTTGGATCTATACTTGTGAATTGCATTACAAAAGATCTAGTTGAACCTTATTCACTCCTTGTTCTACCAAGAAAAGTCTAGTGGGCCCAAATCCCCACTAGGGAAGATCCACAACAATTTACTCTGCCACTGACCCTCAGTCTGAGGGAGAAGAAATCCACAACATCGACAACTCCTACCGAAACCTCCCTGTCCCTGATTCAGCCTGAGGACTTCAAATCAGAGGAAGCTCTACTTCTCCTAGCTATCATCACAACCCCCCCCCCCCCCCCCATTTGACCAGAACCTATTGTCGCCTGTGACATGATCTATGGGTATAGATCTAATCACTAGGATTCCTGGCGTTCAGCTGTCACTCAACAGTAGACAGGAGACTAATAGAAGTCCAGGATAATTTGATAAGTCTTGCTGCGGCCCTCACTTAGGGATAGCAGTTGAACCAAATACTGTTATGGTCCCTCATTTTCTCACTATTTTTCTGATCATTTTTATACTAAAATTATAACAAACTTTGGACTTAGAAGAAACTTTTCGCTATCATGGGAAATATTTTCCTTTTATATTATTCGGATAAACCCGACCCTTACATGCCTTCCCCTCTTCACATTCTGACTTCTTATCCATAAGGAGATAGGAACACATATTTTCCTCATTACTTTAATTTCCATTTCTTCTATGTTTCAGAAACATGCATACTTAATTACTGCATGCTTCTCTTCCATTCCATGGCAGTGCCATACTTCTTATGATTCTTCATGACTCAGGCTGACCCTTATCGCACAGCCTTTATGGTATGATTCTATTTTTCTTTTATTCTATTGGCTACCACACTTGGCTGTGCGCATTGCCTTCTATTTGTAATTCAGGACCATATCCTATTGGTTCCATATATAGTATTAGTACAAATATGTACAAACTGTAGAATAGTATATAAAGCCCAGGATTGCAGAGCTGGCTCCCCAGTTCTGAAGTCTTGAAGTTCTCCTCTTGTCATATCCGTACCTCTGATCCCCTCCTAGACCTACTCCGACCATCTCTGATCATATTATCCCTCTGCCCTATACTCGCCCTTCATCATTTCCGCATGGACCATCAGACTTCCCACGATCACACTCGCAGCACAGCTCCAGTTATTGGTAGTGCCCGGTATTATCGCTTAGGTTTCTTCCTTATAGTTTAGCTTTTCGCTTATCCTTAGGCTGTTCCGGAGCTCCTTGGCTCACTTACATTTCTGCATAGACTTTTATCACTGCCTCCGGCTTCTCCTCTCCCCGTCTCCGGACTTTTCCCCATACATACTTGTCTGTCTTGTATATAAGTTTGGATATCTCCTGTATGATCGGTAGTACGAATATCAACTAGAAATATGACCCCTCACCTTACACTTTGAGCATGTTCGACTTTCTACTCCTCTGGTCATCCATCTCCTTAATCTCCAGACCCCATTCGCTCTCCTATGGAAGTTGCCTTCGGGCGCTTCCCGGAGTTGAATTGGACCTTGTAATTACCTCTGGTCACATGACCTACCTCGGATCCTGTGACCTCCTTATCCCCGATCCGAAATACGTGGAATGTGAACCTGCAAGGGCGCAACACATAAGTCCTGCGCCAATTCCACACCCCCCCTGCTTCTTATGCCACCTCATCTCTGTCCCTCAGACCTCCGGTCCACTTTCTGGTCACTTTCTGGTCACTCCCTTGTCATTCCCCTCAACTCCTTGTGCTCCTCCTCCGGAGTTGTTGATATACCTCTGGACATCACAGGAGTTGTCCCGAACATCTGTCCTCCCAGACCGGAGAAGATCCAGAACTCCCCGAACAAGCCCTAGAGGCCCTGTCGGGCCTAGGGTATGAGGTAGAGAGGTATGGTTCTGACACCTCTAAGCATTTCTCTGAAACCCTGGTGTGACTAGTACACTGTCACCCAAGCTTTATCTTATTGAACCTTGAACACATTGGAGGACATTGTATGTTACTTCATTTGTTAGAGTGTTTCAAATACCACATAGATTAAACATAGATCTAGTTAGGGAACCACTACTGTACAAGGCAGTCGTATTTATAGTAAAGGGGAAACACTGCCTGGGTCATAAGAAGTGACCACAGGTGAAGGGGGAGACTGTCCATAGGGCAAAGGGTAACATAGATAAGTGTAGGTGGGGAAAGAGTGAATCGCACCAGTGTAAGGGTGCGAAGGAATGGAAATGGGTCCGAAAGATAAGAAGATAAAGGGAAATGAACTCTACATATGATCAAGGTAGTCTGGGCCTGGATATATTACATCCAGGTGGGATCGGTGGGCCACTCAGGTGGGGGTGTAGTCTCCTTGAGGGGTATGTGAGGAATCAGCGCATCCACCCATCCAGGGATCAGATTGATCACTGGTTCCACATCCCAGGTGGCTCCTTCCGGCTCTCCTCCATACGCAATTGTGGCAATGTTGGCATTTAGCCAGGGTCTGTCTCTGTTGGAAGGGAATGGGGTGGCCCTCCATGGGAGGTCTACATGATGCATGACATCGCCCTTCTCAGAGCCTATCCGCACCTCCACAGCTTAGCACTCAAACTGTTACAGCCAACAGGAATCCAACTCCTATCCCACCTAATATAGCTACATTGCAACCAGTAGAGGAAGACTTCGACCTGGGACTAGACCCTCCAATGACCAGGCACACCAGTGAGAAATGGGCAGGACTGCCAATGGACTTTTCTGGAGAAGGAGAAGATGCAACATGGTGGATCATGACCATGAGCAACTACTTCTCCATGAACAATGATATCTATACCTATGATCAAGATAAGATCAATACTGCCTTAAATAAAATGAGTAAAGGAAGAGGAAAGATGTTCTTAGAAGCATACTACAATCAGCGAGAAGAAGGAACCATTTCAGACATGCAGAGTTGGAAAATGTTCAAGGAAAAATTCCTTGAAGCATTCTCATCCAAAGAAACCCATCTGGACCATTGAAGGAAGTTAGCTGCTCTCAAACAAAAGAACAAAGAATCCTATCCCATAACCAAGGGGTTACAGGACTATATACAGGACTTCCAGCTTTTTGCAGAAAAGGCCAAATTAACTGATGGTGCCACCCTGATGGAATGGTTCATCAGAGGACTCAACCCCTCCATTGTGGAGAAAGTAATTGGAAACAAAGAGCTGGAGACCCTCAAAGAATGGATAGAATCTAGTCACAAACAAATGAGACAGATAGAGAAAGTCTGAGACCTGAAAGGAAATTGGTTCAAAGCTCAAATTCCTACGTGCAATCCAAATGCCATGGATGTTAATATCATCAAGTTGTCACCATTCAATCATGCTAAACACATAAAGGAAAACTGATGCTTTATCTGTCATAAAGTAGGGTGCTTTACCAGAAATTATCTGCAGCTGGGAACATCTTCCAATAAGTTCCAAAAGAAGGAACAAACAAAGGAGATCTCCAACACCCCCCCATCTTTAGCAATAGCTAATTATGTCAAAATACTTGGGAAAAAAGATGTGAAAGAAGAAGACATAATAAAGGTCCTTAAAGAAGTATACAAAGATCTGATCTATCAGGATGAGAAGGAAACTGTCACTAAGATAAGCATGGAACAAATATGGCCCGAGTGAAAAAGGTGAAGGGTTTTTGAGGAGAAGAGCTCCGTCAGTGTGTCACTCTCCTCCAACCTGGAATGTACAATCTATAGAACAAAAATCAATCACAATCCCCATTCAAATACTTCCAGGAACCACTGAAATCAAAGCCCTAGTTGACAGTGGAGCTACCAATTGCTTCATTAATGAAACAATCACCCAAAAACTATGCCTACCCCTCACCAAACTAAAACTAAAAAGGATCACTATTAATGCCGATGGAGCCTCAAATCAAGAGGGGGATATCACCCACAAAACCACAATTACCACTGCCATAGGAGGAAGACGGGAAACCAGGGATTATCTCATAATAAGAAGTGGAAAAACAGACATGATACTAGGCATGAGTTGGCTGGCTAGGCACAACCCAATGATTGATTGGGTACAAAGGGAACTGAAGGGAGGAGAAAAAAGCCAGGATCCAGATAAACAGTGATACCTAATAAAGTACCTAACTACCAACCTCACTCAAGAACCAAATGAAGAAGTCTTAATCAGATGCTGTACCAACCAAGAAGAGATCAGTAAACTCATGATCTTCACAGATATTGCTAGGAAAGAGCAAAAGGAGAAAATAACTCTCCCAAAGAAGTTCCAACAATATTAAATGGTATTTTCTGAGGAAGCCACCACCACACTTTCAACAAAGAGAGCCTATGATCACCACACTGACCTCCTCCCGTCATTCACACCATGAAGAGCAAAGAACTATCCCCTCAATCCAGAACAGACGGAGGCCTGCAGGAAATTTATCGAAGAACATCTCAAAAGTGGGAAAATTCAGACCTTCAAATCCCCTCAAGCATCCCCCTTCTTTTTTGTCAATAAAAACTCCAACCCTGCCAAGACTACAGATACCTAAATGAACATACCATCAAGAATGCATACCCCTTACCCCTAATCAGAGATCTAATTGACAAACTAAGAGAATCAAAGATCTTCACCAAAATAGACATAAGATGGGGGTACAACAATGTCCGCATAGTACCTGAGGATAGATGAAAAGCAGCATTCATCACACCTATGGGTCTGTTCGAATCAACAGTAATGTTCTTTGGACTGTGCAATTCCCCTGCCATCTTCCAAGCCCTAATGGATGACATCTTTGCTGACTACCTAGCTGAAGGATGGCTAATCATATACATGGACAATCTCCTTATTCACTCCCCTGATCAAGAAACCCACAACAAACAAACAAGGAAGGTTCTGGAAAGAATGATGGAACACAAACTCTACCTAAAATTGGAAAAATGTTTCTTCAACATGACCTCAACCAAATATCTAGGAATGATTATTTCAGAAGGACAAACCAAAATGGACCCCATAAAATTAAAAGCCATCAAAGAATGGAATCTCCCTATGTCAGTAAAAGGAGTACGCTCATTCCTGGGGTTCTATAATTTCTACTGAAAATTCATTGAGGAATTCTCCACCAAAGCTAGACCCCTCATAGAATTAATTAAGAAAGAAATCAAATGGTTATGGAGACCAACACAAGAAACCGCCTTCCAAGAATTACAAAGTCAATTCCTTAGAAAACCAGTGCTTTCCATCCCCAATCTGACAAAACTGTTCTTCGTTATGACCAATGCATCATTAGTGGGAACTGAGAGAGTCCTTATGCAAAAAAATACCAACAGAGACCTACACCCATGTGCCTATCAATCCAGCACCCTATCCCCAGCAGAACGAAATTACAACATATATGATAAGGAACTCCTAGGAGTAATCCATGCTCTAGATGACTGGAGACATTATCTTATGAGACAAGTCACTCCATAACCCTTCTCATGGATCACAAAAATCTCCTCTACTTTAAAGAGGCAAGAAAACTTTCCAGAAGGCATGCATAATGGCAACTGTTTCTACAGGAGTACGATCTGGTATTCCATCACATCCCAGGAACCCAAATGGGTCCAGCTGATGCCCTCCTCCACTGCAGATCATAGGTGATGAAGAAGAATATGAGATAGAACAAATTATCAACCATAGGGGATATACAGAATGCAGGTCCTATTTAGTTCAGTGGAAGGGATACTCTACTTCAGAAAACACCTGGGAACTAGAAAACAACTTCACCCATGCCAATGAAATCCTGACTGCATATAAAAGAAAACACAAATTATGAGTGATGGCAAACAACCCACCTTCCATTGTGACTTCTACAAATTCTCCCTCAAAAACAACAAACCAACTAAATACTCTCCCTGATTCTCCCACATCTTCATATTCATTCCAAAAAAAAGAAGACACTATGATCAACAACACATCGAGACTCATCAGTCCTTCTGCAAAATTGACACCTGCCCTTATCACTATTGATCCACCATTCTGTTTCTTATCATCAACCATTTCCTTCCTTTCTTTCTCCCTCACAGGAATCCCTTACTTCCTATTTTAATTACTCTACATTTTATTATTCAAATTGAATTTGATCTCTACATGGATGATATCAATCTCTCCTCTCACACTGCCATTTTCATCTCTATATATGTCCCTTATACTCGCCCTGGTCAAGGACATCTTCAATCTGCAGATTCTCCCTCCCTCTTATAGGAGAGTCGCTTACACCACCATATTAGAAGACCCTCAAGGGCTGGCCTTATTAGAAGTGAACTTGGAACTGCGTAAACTATCCTCCATCATTCTCCTCATAGAGGCATACAGAAGCTATGTATCCACCTGACTTCTCGTCAAAGAAAATACAGTGGTGAATGCTTCTCAGGCAATCACAGAAAATCTCTGCACAGTGGGCACTCAGACCCTCAACACACTCCACTTCTGCAGACTGGGATTCTTTATCAAACACCTCCCCACCTCCATCTTCTTCAGAAAGCTTTATCCTGTCTACCTCCAGCTCCCCCAAACTATGGAACAGTGAGGATTTATCAACCTCGAACTTGTGGGACAGTTCACCTTTCTTAATGGGAGCAGTTTCCTGTTTAAGACTGAGGTGATTAGATGGAACTCTGGAGAATCGTGAGATAGCAAGGAACAAGAGAATCTTCTTCCCATCTCGATTCACATCACCAAGCCTCTTACAGATATTAAGGCATCAGAAACTCCAAGCAACCCCAAAGGGGAAGTTGATGAAACTCCACCCCAGCAGCCTATATTCCCCACCACTCTGTCTCCTCACCCAGTATCCAGACACCCTCAGTGACCTAAGTGACCTCTCTCTGCTCAAATTTCCCAATACAGTAGACTATCTCATAATGCATAGCATGGTGATGCATAAAACATAGTAATGCATAAGGAAATCTGGGAACCGAGTTTGTACCTGCCAAATTATGCAAAAAAATTGATATTGCATAATGCATAGC
>JBBPJU010000822.1:0-16791 GCA_038088875.1 Austroboletus festivus
GGACCACAGGAGGAAGTTAGCTGCTCTCAAACAAAAGGACAAAGAATCCTTCTCCACTACAAAAGGACTACAGGGGTATATGCAGGACTTCCAGCTATATGCAAGAAAAGCTAAGATGACAGATGAGGCCACCCTGACTGAATGGTTCATTAGGGGCTTAAATCCACTAATTGTGGAAAAAGTTATTGGAAATAAGGAGCCAGAAACCCTCAAAGAATGGATCGAGGCAGCCCACAAACAAATGAGGCAGATTGAAAGAGTTCAAGACCTAAAAGGGAATCAATTCAAGGCAGAACCACAGGACCCAAACGCTATGGATATAGATGTCATTAAGCTATCTCCATTTAACCATGCCAAGCACATAAAGGAAAATTACTGCTTCATATGCCATAAAGTAGAGTGCTCCACTAGAAACTATCCATGACCAGGAACATCTTCCCATACCAACAAGTTCCAAAAAAAGGAACAAATAAAGAAGATCTCTGAAGACAAAGCTCTATTGGCAATTGCCAATTATATTAAAGTTCTCAAAGAACAGAATGTCAAAGAGGAAGATATAATTTGAATCCTCAAAGAGGTATATGAAGAACCTGTCTATCAAGGAAAAGAGGAAGAAACTGTTGCAAAAATAAGCATGGAAGAATTAAGGGCATGAGTGGAAAGAGCTAAGGGTTTTTGATAAGGAGAGCTCAGTCAGTATGTCACTCTTCTATGACCTGGAATGTACAATCTACAGAAAGGAAATCAATCACAATCCCCATTCAGATACTCCCAGGAACCACTGAAATCAAAGCCTTAATTGACAGCAGAGCAACAAATTGCTTCATAAATGAAAGTATAGCCTGAAAACTATGACTTCCCCTTATCAAACTAAAAATAAGAAGAATAGCAATAAATGCAGACAGAACTTCAAACAAAGGAGGAGATATCACCCACAAAACCACCATCACCATATCTATAGGAGGAAAAAGGGAAACAAGGGACTATCTGGTGATTTGATGTGGAAAGATGGACATGATATTAGGAATGAGTTGGCCAGCAAGTCACAATCCTATAATAGACTAGGTACAATAGGAGCTCAGAAGAGGAAAGAAAAGTCCAGATCCAGAGGAACAGTGGTACTTGATCAAGTACCTCACCACTAATTTGGCAGAAGATCCAAATGAGGAAGTCCTTATCCGATGTCGCACTGAACAAAAGGAGATCAACAAGCTCACCATCTCCACCAATATCACAAAAAGGGAAAATAGGAAGGAAGTGGTTCTACCAATTAAGTTCCAACAGTTCCAGAAAGTATTTTCAGAAGAAGCCATTACCACCCTCCTACCTAAAAGAACTTATGACCATCATATTGACCTCCTCTCCTTCTTCACACTGCAAAGAGCAAAAAACTACCCACTAAACCCAGAGCAAACTGAAGCATGCAAGAAGTTCATAACTGAACATCTCAAAAGCAGGAAGATTCAACCATCCAAATCTTCTCAAGTGTCTCCATTCTTCTTTGTGGATAAAAAGAATGGCAAACTCCAACCCTGCCAAGACTATCAATATCTAAATGAATTTACCATCAAAAATGCCTATTCACTACCCCTGATCAGAGATCACATTGATAAACTCCAAGGATCAATGATCTTCACCAAAATGGACATATGATGGGGGTACAATAATGTCTGGATAGTATCTGAGGATTGGTGGAAAGCAGCTTTCATTATGCCACTTGGACTTTTTGAACCAACAGTAGTGTTCTTTGAACTTTGCAACTCCCTGGCTACCTTCCAAGCTCTGATGGACAATATCTTCGCTGATTATCTGGCAGAAGGATGGTTAATAATATATATGGATGATCTTCTCATTCATTCCCCTGATCAGAAAACCCATGACAAAAGAACACAGAAAGTCCTGGAATGAATGATGGAATATAAGCTATATCTAAAATTAGAAAAATGCTCTTTTGATATGAAAACAACAGAATATCTAGGCATGATCATCTCAGAAGGACAAACTGAGATGGACCCAGTAAAACTGAAAGCCATTAAAGAATGGAACCTCCCTACCTCAGTAAAAGGGGTATGATCCTTCCTAGGATTCTGTAACTTCTACTGAAAGTTTATTGAAGGATTATCCACTAAAGCATGACCTTTCATTGAACTCACAAAGAAAGAAACCAAGTGGCAGTAGAGAGAACCCCAAGAAAATGCCTTCAGAGAATTACAGAATTAATTCCTCAAGAAACCCATCCTCTCCATTCCAGATTCAATCAAAGCATTCTTTGTCATAACTGACATGTCCCTGATGGGAACAGAAGAAGTACTAATGCAAAAAGACACCAACAGAGACCTCCACCCATGTGTATATCATTTCAGCACCTTATCACCAGCAAAATGCAACTATGATATCTATGACAAAGAATTACCCATGCCCTAAATGACTGGAGGCACTACCTAATGGGAACCAACCACCCAGTAACACTCCTCACCAACCACAAAAACCTCCTGTACTTCAAGGAGGCAAGAAGGTTGTCTCGACAACATGCTCGATGGCAACTCTTCCTACAAGAATATGACCTCATCTTTCACCACCTCCCTGGACATCTTTTTGCATTAAAACTGCCCTAGTGGCAGCTAGGAAGGTGTCAGTTATTAGCCAAAAGGGCTTAGTGGGGTCTGGATAATGTAGGGCAGGGGTGCAGAGGAAGAGATATTTTAGGGTGTGGAAGGAGTCATCCACCTCAGGGGTCCATTCCCATCTCTTCCCTTTATGAGTGAGGGCTGTTAGGGGGTGCACTAGGTTGGAGAACTCAGGAATAAACTTCCTGTAAAAATTGCAGAATTCTAAGAAGGATCTGACTTGTTTGACTGTTCACAGGGACTCCCAGTCCTCAATGGCTTTCAGTTTGATGGGGTCCATTGCTACATTCCCTTTCTTCAACACCATTCCAAGGTACTCAACCTCAGATGTATTGAAGGTACATTTTTCTAGTTTTAGGTATAGTTAATGTTGCATTAGCTGCTGCAACACCTTCTTTGTTTGTTTGTGGTGAACTGCTGAGTCTGCCAAGTGGATAAGGAGATTGTCCATATAAATGATTAGCCACCCTTCAGCTAAGTAATCTGTGAATATATCATCCATAAGGGCTTGGAAGGTGGCCGGTGAGTTACATAAGCTGAAAAACATAATGGTGGGCTCAAAGAGTCCCATCAGCATTATGAATGCCACCTTCCAGCAGTCCTTCTTGTGGATCAACACGTTATTATATCTCCATCATACATCCATCTTGGTGAAGATTCTGGATTTGCAGACCTTGTCGATAAGGTCAGCAGTTAATGGAAGAGGATAGGCATTTTTGACAGTTATCGAGTTCAGGTATTGGTAATCTTGACAGGGGTAGAGCTTTCCGTCCTTCTTCTTAACAAAGAAGAAGGGGAAGGCCTGAGGAGAGGTGAACTGTACTATCTTCCTGCTTTTCAGGTGCTCTACTATAAACTCTTTGCATGCCTCCATTTCTTTGGGGTTGAGCAAATAGTTCTTTGCTCTCTTTGGTACAAATTTGGGGGTCAGCTCAATCTGGTGATCATAGTGATGGGAGGGGGGTAGGGTGGTTGTGGCTTCTTCAGAGAATACACTCTGATACTCTTGATACTCCTTCAGCAATTCTTTCTTTTCTAGGATCTGCTTACTGGTGATTTCTGTGGATACAGTTGTCTTGCATATCTCTTCATCAAGACTTTTCCTAATGATCACCTCCTCTGAGGGATCATTCAGATCCTCAGTGATATATTTGGCCAGGTACCACTGTGCCACCTGCAGCGGTCTTTCCTCAACTTCTTTATTGGATATCAGGAGAAGTTCCTGCTTCTTTCAGTCAATTATTGGGTTTTCCTTGGCTAACCAAGCCATTCCTAGGATGATGGAGGTTTTGCTGGAACCAAGCACCATTAGGCTCCTTCTTTGGATCTTGCCTCCTATGGTCATGGTCAAGAATTCTTGCTTGGTGATACTTTCTCCAGCATTATGAGATCCATCTGCATTGATAGTGTTTCAGGGTTCCTTTAGGGGAGAAAGGGGAATTTTCCACTTTCAGGCATGTTTGGCATTTATGAAATTCCTGGTAGCTCTGCTGTTGATCAGGGCTTGAGTTTCGATGATTTCAGATGGGGTTTGAATGGTAACAGGGATGGTCATTGATCATTGTTTATTAGATTGTACAGTATTGTCTGGTAGACTAGAGGAGGAAAATATCATCTTCCATCCTTGCTTTAAAAACCCCTGATCTTAGTAATCTTTTCCAGGATTTTCATAGAAAGTACTGCTACTCTCTCCTCTTCTCTGCTTTCTTTATCATCAGTAAAGACATTTTCTTCATAGACTTGCTGTAGGACCTTGAGAATTTGGTCCTTTGTCCCCTTCTTGCTATCGAGTACCTTCTATATATACTCTGCAGTTTCATCGGGCATTGGTGGGTCCTTTGTTACCCCATCCGAGACCTCTCTGGTTTTCTCAGTTACTCTGGCTGAACTGGGTCTCTTGTGGTTTCGAGTGGAACATCCCTTTCTTCCACATATGAAGCATAGGCCATTCTTAACATGGTGAGCTCTCTCCATAGGCAACAGTCTGATCACATCTACATCCATTGCATTGGGATCCTTTCCTGATGATCTGCCTTCTCCATTTCCTCTTTGATGGATGAATCGTCCTCTGAATAAATCTCTTACCCATTCCAGTTGGTGCATATGTCTCTGCACCATCTCTATCCACTTCTTTATAGTGGTAGGTTCCTTGAGTAGAATGATATTCCTAGCAATATCCTGATTGAGTTCCTTGACAAACCATTCACAGAGTGCCCCATTATCAGTCACTCCAGCTTTCATGGCTAGGAGTTGGAAATCTTGTATATACTTCTGGGCACTCTTCATGATCAATGGCCCTCTTTCTTGGTGGAGATTTCTAATCTTCCTCCTCACATCTGTGGCTTCCTTCTTTGACACAAAAGAGTTTGTAAACTTTTCAGCAAACTTTGCCCAAGTCTTTTCCTTTTCTTCTAAATTCTTGTCTAGGGTGAATTGCCCTTCTGCAAATACCCACCTCCTTCCTTTTGACATCTTGTTAAGGGCAGTGACCACCTTTGATAGTCTGTTTTATATATTTCAGGGTTTATGGCAAAGTAATTCTCCATCGCTGATATCCACCATATTGCATCTTCACTGTTTCTGGAAAAGTCTGCCAGCAGCATGGCCTTTAGCTTCATAGGTGCCATATTTTCTTCACTGTCCGAATTGGGTTTGTTTAGTTCTCACTCAATCTGCTTTCAGATCTTGGCAGTTTCTTTGGCTGGTTTCCACTTCCCTGAGCTTGCCTTTCTTGCAGTGAAGTACTCTGGCTCTGGGTGGGTTGCTGGAGTGGATACGGGAGGTCAAGGTTGTACAGGAGATAATGTTGTTGGCAGTAGGCTATAGTCCACACTCTGATGAGGGATCTGGCTGCCACTGATCTGAGATGGAAGAGGAGAAAGTGAAGGTGGAGGTGTTCTTCAAGCAAGTTCAGCAGGACTCGCTGTGGAATAGAAGATGGAGAGAGGAGGAGCTCCAAGAGTTGTTCTGCTCCTGGAGCTTCTAAATGTCTCTGGGATAGGGGCCCTATATATAGACTCAGTGGTGGAGGAAGGGGGTTGTTTATCATCTGATCCAGGTTGGCGTGCAATCATGGTGGGATGGTGTTTCCTTCTGTAGAAACAGGGAGAGGGAAAGAAGAGCTAGATTCTTTTGATATGGAATGCAGGACATGGAGTTCAAGATATCGAGCAATATAGAGATCTAGTCTCCCTAGGTTGGGCCCATAGCAGATACATGTGGCAAGGATAGATTCTCTGGCCCTGGTGGCAAGGTGGAAGACTAGAAATTAATGGTTTAGGCAATGCCTAAGTAGAACTCTCTCAACTAAAGGGAGACCATCCACTTTAGAAGGTGCAGCATAAACTCCACATAAGATTGCATAGAATCTAGCTAAGGAAACTATAGAGTTACATGGACACTATTTATACATAAACAGGGATAGATGGGAATCTACTCCCTTTTGGGGTTCAGAAGACTACTTGTCGGAAATAGCAACAAGGAAAGGGAAAGCATCCTAATAGGTTTCCAAATCAATAAAGCATGCACTACCTATGGATAAAAGAAGAAGGGCAGTGTGTGAGTTCCCTCCCTCATTACAAGAGGTTACCAAAGGTCCATAATAGAATATATGAGATCTATCAGGGATAAGGAACATAATATCGGATTCGACAGATGCAGTGAGGAGTGGGAAAGGTGAATCTGATAACTAACCAGGCAGTGGATCTAGATCAAATATATCCTAAAGGGAAAGCAGAAAATAAGTTTAAAAAATGAGAATATATTCTCATGATATGAAAAGAAGTCTATGAGGTCCTGCCCATCCCAGGTGAACCACTCCTCATTCCCTGGGGAATGTTCTTCTGATTGGCGGGGAGAGGTGGAGAGGTGCTCCAGATATCCATAGACTCTTTCCAAGTGAGATCATTTGAGAAGTCGTTGTTGAGGTCTAAAGGAACTTCCAGCAGAAAAGAGGAAAAAGACGGAGTATCCAGCTCCATGGGCATAGGTGTAGGTGGCCATCACCATCATTCTGTAACATAATCAATGCTTCTGTGAAATGAATATGGCAGCATGCTGCATATATAAGACATAGGTGAGGTAAACATGTGGTTAACACATGTTGTGACTTTTCATAATTGGGATTGATAGAGGAATCCCCCTTCTAAGGATAAATATGGTAAGTATTTCCCACAGTAGCAGAAAAATACTAAGTGTTGAGTATTAAGGATTGACTAGCAATCCATAGTGCTTAAAGTAAGACTTAAAGTTAAATAGTCATAGGAATCAAATGACTGTGCATGTGACTGGTCATAAGCATGCAACTAGCACATGACTGTGAGGGTATCTTAATAAATATGTGAAGAGAAGGCTTGGAAAAGTATGATCATAACAGTAAGCAAGAATATCAAGAGCTAGATGAGCCAGAGAAATGGAGCATATCCATATGAAAGATAAGTGGACTCATCTAGAAAATGATATAAGTGAGTCAAGGATAAAGAAGATCAAGAGAAAAGAATAGTCCATGTGGTACTCAGCTGGGCTCTAGAAATAAATTGTAATAGGAAGTCTCGACCACCTCCCACCATTCTGCCTCCACTACACCTATTTTTACTGCAGGATTGACGTGCCTGGATACCCCCAACATCTATGCCCTGACTGCAACAAGAGTAGATCTCACTATGTGAAAGATGAATTGGGATGAGATTGATGAGATCCATTAACCTTATTAGTGGAGTAATATTACACACCATGTGAACTATCTATAGAGGGCTACTTCTTTTCCCTTGGAAGAGGACAGGCCATGACTCAATGCCAATATCACCACCACTGCTTACAGAGGCAACCTAGACATAAGACATCAGTTTTGGCAAGGAGAAGCAAAGAAAGCCACCTAGGAAGAGGAACTCCTTGGCAATCCAGTTCCTAGGTAATGGAACATCCAAGCCCTACTGATTCTCCTTGAGGAGATCACATCCACATCTGAGTGGCTTATAGATCCTGCATGGATGTAATACATTTATGCCTCTTTTACCAGTACACTATTCTTTTTTATCTATGGACAATATTTCCTTTTCTGATCATACCCCTTTCACCTATGCAATCTTCCACTTCACCATCTATGCTTATCTCTATATCTTTTCATTCTAAGGACAATCTTCCACTTACCTACAATCTCTTCTTATAGTCATAGTAGTTCCCCTATTTGCTATAAATACGACTGCCTTGTATAGTACAACCTTAACTGTTACAGAACAATGGCGGAGGCCACCCACGCCATACCCAGCGGAGCTCGACGCCCCATCTTTTTCCTTTTCTGCAGGACATTTCACAGACATAAGAGCGGACTTCTCCAGTTCCTTAGCCTGGGGAGAGTCTTTAGATGATTGAAACGCATCTCCTCCTCTGCCGGACAATCAGGAGAACGTTCCCCCGGGGAATGAGGAGTGGTTTACCTGGGACGCCCAGGAGTTGTATGACTACGTTCAGAGAAGGGAGTCTATGTTCCCGTTTTGGTTTGATTAACTTTTATTTATTTTCTTTGATCTTTTTCGAGATATTCGATCTATTCCACAGCTTCATCAGTTACCTCTTCCACCCATACCCGCTCCACACAGCATCCGCCGGATTAGGTATTACCTTCCTTATCCCCGATAGATCTCATATCTCCTTTTACGATCCTTTAGGAGACATTCTCACAGTCGTGAGAAGACTCCCATGCACTGCCCTTCCCTCTTTGATCCATAGGCAGTGCATGCCGTCAATTACGGTATTTACAACACGATCTCATCTCTGATGAGAATCTGACCGGACGCTTACCCCTTTCATTGCCTCTCTTATGGCAAGCCCTATCCACCTCGAAGGGGAAGTATTACCTAATGCTTCCAAAACTCTATATAAGCACCCCTGTACTTTAGCTATGTTTTCTTAGTTAGATTCTACGCAATCCAATGTGGAGTCTGCTGTACCTTTGAGTGCGGAAGGTTCCTCGCTCATCGAGAGAGTTCTACTGAGACATTGTCTCAACGTCTGCTACATCCTCTACGACCTCGGAACCTGCGCCCGAGAGAACATTCTAGCCACCCTCATACGCCACTGCCCATGTCTTGGCTACATTGACCATGTAATAGCCAAGTCCATCGGACTCCGCGTCCTGCGTTCCGTATCATTAACTAGATCTACATTTAATCTATGTGGTATTTGATTTTCTGCTATCTCTAAATGAGGGCCACAGTAAGACTTATCCAAATCATCTCAGACTTTCATTAGTCTCCTGTCTACTGTTGAGTGACAGCTGAAGTAAGGCAAAGGTCTTTGTGTCTTAGATCTATATCCATAGATTGCATCACACAATCCTTCTAATAAGAGAAGAGTGATTGGATTATAATAATATCTATATCTGTTATAATATATTTTTAATATAATTTATAAAATAGATATTTAAAATGTTAGTAAATAATATAATAAAATAAACTTTTAAATTTTTAGAATAATGTATATTTTTTATTTTAAAAAAAATCAAAATTTTTCACAATCTATACTAGAAAATTTACTGCTTATTTTAATTTTAATTACTAAATAGCATTATTATTATTATTATACACATTTGTTATGGTAAATATTATTTATATAATAAAGATATCAAACATGTATATGTAAGCAAATGCAAACAAATACAAAGCATTATAAAAATTGTTAACACTCTTATATTATGACCACTATTCAACATCTTTATTCTTCTTACCTCTTGATAGCTTTGTTGTATTTAGTGAGTTGAATTCTTTTTTTTTATTATCCAAGATGGTTGTATGATCTAATTATTAACAGGGACTGCCTTAAAACAATCATGGCTGTTTCTTTGAGCTTCCATCCACTAAAGCAAATTATGCATTCAAGTGCTCAGACCTCATTGTTAACCAATATATCACTGCACTCTTATGGTATGCTTTCACTTTTTTTTCCTTGTCTGCTTAACAAACCAGGACTTTCCTTTGCAGCTCCAGGCACTCCAGTTGTGCAAGGGGGCCTAGATAACAAGGTAACTTGCCAGGCTTTTGTTTTGCCAACAAACCTGACCATGGCTCCATCAAGCTCTTGGGTCGGACAGAATTACCTTCAATGCTTGATGCTGATTTTGGACATGCCAATCATGACAAAGATGACACGAACAAATTTGCTTCGCCCTGCTTGGGTCAGGAGGCAGCTGACCTTCCAACGTGGACTCCACTTAAAACACTTGGAGAAGGGGGAGATGATCAAGTTTCTTCGGCCTCGGACCCCGAAGCTGACAAATTTTCAACCAGGGTTGAAGCAACAGACTTGGCAACAAAATGGCTTAGGGAACCGCCAACCCATGCTCAGGCGACAGCGAAAAATCGCTCGATTTCTCGAACACCGAAAGTGTCGCCCGGTGCCAGGCATTCCAAGGAGAAAACAGCACAGTTCGACGGCGTCTTTATCACAACAAAACCGCCGCGCCATTACGCAAGGCATCGCTTTCAAGCCCAACGGTTCCGAGTCGGTCCCAATGCACACGCTTCAAATGTGCAAGGATCAAGTCTAGTGGATGCATTAACTTGTACGTTTGATGCGAACAGATACAGCGAGGGTCCATCTGGCGTAGGCTCGCACCGAGATGACGATGCAGTAACAGAAAGTGAAGGCGAGCAGCTTCAATTAGGTGCACGTCTTGTCCACACATCCTTGAAGAGAAGGCTGGAGCGAGTGAACGTTCCTGAGACCAATTCTAAGAACGCTGCGTCACCCTTGCAGAGCGCTCCGCAACCTGACCGATCGGTCAAACGACTCAAGCCAATCGCATACGAGTCTAATCCCACATCAATTGACGTAGCCCTCGGGACCACACAAGCACCCATTACCTGGGATTCCGAATTAGACCTCATCATCAGAGACGATGCCTCCGCAAGTTTGGTGAATGGTATACATATCGCCTCAGATACCCAGAAGTCTGTCGGCGAGGGTAACCCCTGGCCTATTCTTGGCACTCCTCCGAAAGGTTACATATCCCCCATCAACTTCGATATGGAGCTGACAGCGCATCGCAGTTAGGGACTCTCATACGGCCTTGCTCACGCCCTATCTATCTCGCGGAGCCAGGTTCAGGCAACGATTAGAATCCATTTTCGGCGAGAATGCTACAATACGAAGAGACAAGGTTGCCCAGCCCAGACCTGTGAGTCCTGCTCTGCATGTTAAACCACGTTATATACCCTAGGCTGACACGAATGATTGCTAAGGCTGATCTCGACTTCTCTTCTCCGTTCGATGAGCCTGATCAAGAACCCAGCCTAAATACCAGCGAGCCGAGTACATCGGAAACCGCCCCTTCCATCACGGAAGAGGGAACCAATGGCATTTCCAGTACCCACATCACAAGCCAATCTCCTGACATGCTGCGCCCCACTGTCAGCGTAGATCGGTTGTCTGGAAGCCAGCTGAATGAACCCGATCCCTTGACAAAGAAGACATTCGACGCTGGAGGACAGGTGAATGGCTGGATTACCGCTCTGCAGCGTCTTGTCAAAGGGAAAGTGCGTATTAAGGAAGAAGTGAGTTCAGGCGTTCTACTAGGTGTACTTTCGTCGGGACTTATTCCTATGAAGGATCTGGAGGCGTTGAGCATCATCCTTGCGGAGATAGAATCCGTGAAAGGTGGCCTGAACGAAAGTGGTTTAATGGTGGGTCCGAATTCAAGCCTCTGTGCAATTCACTTAGTACCTCTTAGACTTCGGAGCTGCTTGAAAGGCTCAAACAGGTTTCTGAACAACACGAGATACCATTTGGAGATAGAAATAAATTACGCGAACGTGCGAAGGATATTGTTCATACGTGGCCGTCCACCGTGGTTTCAATTTGATGGCCTCTTAGTAGACTTTGGCTTATCGTGTTTTTGCTACCTTCTACCCCCTTCAGATTACTCATTGTAGTTATGTGAAAATTCTGGGACACCAGCTTCCAGTTTTATTAAATGAAATTATATGATCCAACGACGCCCAAGACAACTTAGTCCAATCCAACAGCGGGACACTACAAAGTACTAAAATGCATCTCGACATTCCTACTACTTACTTTGCGGCTCACTTCCCCACGCAGAAAGAACCAAAGATAGCGCCCAGAACTTCTTCTGTGCTGACACCGGACCCAGAAACGGCTCCAATGGCACGTGCAGCATATCGCAAGGACTCTGCAGCGATATCGATTCGGGACAATGCTGTGTACAAGGGTTTGTCAGAGTGACGTTGACCACCAGCTTATGCCTTACGAAATGACCTGAATTCTTCCAGATGTCCCACTGCGGATTCCAAGTGGTCTCGGTGACGTGCCTGAGTAACGAGTGGGGACTCGCCGAGAGGCATGGTTTCGGTGTTTCTTGAATGAGTTAAACAGGACAGTATTGATGAACGACTACGGACTTACAGATATCTCTCCCTTAGCACCGACGCAAGGCCGTCCAAAAGTTCCCGCATTCCTTCTCCCGAGCGAAGGCTTACGCTCCAGAAATATCCTGCAGGGTGCGGAATATGTCGACGGAGGGCATCATTCCACGCTTCCCGTAAATTGTGGGCGGGTACCCGAATAAGGTCAGATTTATTGAGTAGGAATAATGTGTTAGGCTTCAAATGGTCGATAATATCTTCCGGCATAGTAATTTTCACCTCTCCCTTCTCAGTTTTTGATATAATTTCGTCAAGAGAGAGAACACAAATTGAGACATCCGAAGCTTCGATGCTACTACAATTAGTTATGTGTAGTTCGATATAGAGCGACACTTACACGCTACAAGCACGTTCGACGCCAATTTTCTCAATCGTATCGTCAGTTGTACGGCGAATTCCCGCGGTATCGTTCAATATGACAGGCAGTCCCCCGATATCGAGGGTAAGACTAAGAACGTCTCGTGTCGTCCCTGGTATCGGGGATATGATGGCGGCGTCTCTCTCAGCTGGAGGAGAAGGGCATACGACTTGAATATGACAAGAAGACAAGACAAGATGAACGAACCGAGGAAATTGAAAAAGCTGCTTTTTCCAGCATTCGGAGGCCCAAAGATAACAAGCTTGATGCCGGACCGAAGGATTTCCCCCCTACGATTGTCAGACAGGTGAGAATGAATGCAATCTATAATAACCTGAGCCTTTGCACAGGCTAGTGATCGATGAAATAAACAAATTCAGGGCGAACATGTTACATACACACCTTGTTCAAACATCAACTCTTGTCCCAGCTCATCGACATCCTCACCAAAGTCAATGAAGCCTTCAACATACATGAGACAATCCAATATCTGTGCTCTTAAAAAATCAAAGCGAGCCCGCTGTGTTCCCTATTGCGAACTATTAACCAGTACGGAAAGCAAATAGCAACACCTACCGCTGCACTAGACACTGCGATGCGCCTCTGTGCATCGGTCTCTGCATCGATGAGATCTCGCAAACCCTCTACCTGTGTCAAATCCAATCGTCCACCTTCAAAGGCACGTCGAGTAAACTCCCCCGGATGGGCTGGACGGCAGTATGGTAACTTCGACAGTGCTCGAAGGATCGAAGAGAGCACTGCTCTGCCAGAGTGAACCTGCAACTCGACGACATCCTCTGTGGTGAAAGACTTGGGTCCTATGTGGTTATGAGTAAACATGGTGACGAACTGGGCAGAGGAACTCGCCTCTGAAGAAGAGAACCAGACCATCGTCCAGTTTCTCCTTTGTATAAGGGTCGACGATGTGGCAAAGTTGCGCGAGGCGGGGGGTAGGAGGAATGGTCGAAGCATGGGTGGGACGAGTAAGCGCGTTACGGACCTCGGACGCATTGGGCCCGGATATTCTGATGACGGCTACGCCTGCTTTGCCTGGGGGTGTGGACAGAGCGTAAATAGTTCGCCGCTGAGCATCAGACGCTGTCGGAGCCAAACGAGCGTCTGACTGATATAGGCAAATGTTGGCGAGGCGATGCGAATGAGTCGAATTTCTCTGTGGAAAAAACTGAGTGACAGATGGCAGTTTTGTTGATATAAAAAAGGCTCGCAATGATCTAGCACGAACGGAAGGACCGATGACGATACTCCAGCAGCTCAGGTATGACCAGACCATACAACGTTCACGAATGCTTGGACGTGGTACGGTAAACGCTACACTTTCTCACGCAGACTACCAGCACTACCACCATGGGTCAAACACGTCCGTCCGTTCTTCATCACTCCAGTAATATCACGCTCATGCCAGTCAATAGCGTCACAATTCATGGAGGACATGCAAAAGCGGTCCAACTGTACGCCAGCTGGCCACACTCTCATTGCTGTCCGATAACTCGATCAATTAGTCACGTCCGCTGAGCTAGAACGTCTAAAGAAACGCTTCATGAAGCTGGACAGGTATGATCCCATTTTCTGGTGGAATTACCAGTAGCCGATGGATCCAAGCGATGGTTCAGGGTCTATTGACCGTGAAGAATTCTTGCAAATACCACAGATCGCCAGTAATCCTTTGGCATCGCGAATGATAGCCATCTTTGACGAAGAGTGCGTGTCGGGTGATTGATATGATTCCTCCTTCCTTTGAAATAATGACCCTCCCTGATTCTAGTGGTGGAGGGACTGTCGACTTCCAAGAATTCGTTGGCGGCTTAAGCGCTTTCAGCAGCCGTGGTGGCAGAGAGGAAAAGTTGAGATGTTCGTCTCATTGTCCATCTTCTTGTGTCCCGTTTCTTACCTTTACACCTCAGTCGCTTTCAAAGTATACGATGTTGATCGTGATGGCTTTATCTCCAATGGGGAGTTGTTCCTCGTGCTAAAAATGATGGTTGGCAACAATCTCAAGGTGCAGTGTGTTTACTTACTTGCGACGTATTAATCCTCGTTTTTTCAGGACCAGCAACTCCAACAAATAGTCGACAAAACGATAATGGAAGGTGATCATGATCGAGATGGAAAGCTTAGTTTCGAAGAATTTGCTCAGATGGTTTCGAACACGGTTTGTTACTTGCCTACCAAATCTTGGAAATGCCGTCCTCATGCCTGCTTTCCCAGGATATAGTCAAGCAAATGACTCTGGAAGACTTGTTCTAACCAATTACATATCATTACCGTATCACATGACGCAATACCATTGTGAGTCGAGACGAGCTGATCAGTTAGTAATGAGCAGTAGCGCGGTACAGTCGAGTTGTACTATATTTTAATTATGGTTGTATGTGAAAGATCTACATACCAAGAAAATGATCTTTCGCTAATTTTAATTATTACAAGCATGTGTCCTTTGGAGGATAGTAAGGAAGGAACTGCAAAAGGATCGAGTTGTATTACAATATGTAGTGAGTAATTGCTACACTCATAGTAATGGGGATGGGAAAACGATGTTGGCAGTAGAGAATTCTGTGATGCCTGCTTTCAGTACTGCCACACACTCGGTTGAAACATTTCGAGTCCCGTGGATGGAGGCGATTCAGTGGGGGGTACAGTAGGTGAAACTGATGGTTCGAATGAGATGTCCTTTACATGGACAATGAAGGAACCTTGTGCGAAGTCAGCCAGACTACCGATTACCAACACATGCTTTCCAGAAGTAGGAATGGGCGTTTTCGCAAATCGAGGGTTTTGTTGTTGCATAACAGCAACGAAGGCGAATCGATTGTTGGTGAGCAACGCCGTACTGCGAGATGTCAACATCAAAGGCGGGAAAGGCCTCATGGTGTGCATTGGCATGGCAGGCCTTTCCAGTAAAAATGAAAACAGGAGGCGTAGGTCCTTCTCCCATAGTGGAGATGGGTGGATATTCCTGGAAAACTGTGAACGTAGATGTAAGGAAAAGGATAGCAACAAAAACTCACATCATTTGCATATAGCTGTAAAATGGGTTCGTCCGTGGAAGTACCTCCTGGCTGAGCGACAGCGCACTCGTGCGCCACATGTGTACATGTTCAACCTGTAAATCAATGGAAGAGGCAGAAATACTTCCAAAATTTCTGGTTTCGATAGCCTGTCACCGTTTTGGGCACCAATTATTCCATGTAGGTTGCGGTCGCCATCTGAAAAGAATAGAGACGTCCGAGGGGAGGAAACAACGCGGAGTCGTTTACTGTTCGAAAATCAACACATCATCTCAATCGGAAGAGTAGCACTCAGCGGGGAACTGAACGAACGAGAGAAGGCGATGTGAAGTCCAACTCGATCGAGAGCGTTGATTAATTTATCAAAAGAGATTGTCGGTTGTGAAACCTGAAGAAGAAAGGCGAGGAAGCGATTATGATTGCTGAGATGAGAGGTAAAGAGACAAGCCTGATATCCCGGTCAGATGTATGATTTAGGTATCGATATCTGATGATGATTAGCCCTTCGACTTGATCGATCTGCCACATTCTGGCTCGCCTTGAACCTAGCCGAATTCCATGTCACATCGAGTTTGTGTCAAATGCCTTCCTACAACATGGCGTGACTACTCTCGGATGATCCGCGTCATGAGCTTGAGTTTAGACGTAACAAAAGATACAAGAGCGGTTGGTGTCAGATATCTATCCATTTGTCCTTTCCTATCGCTAGCGATGGTAGCTCGAAATACTTGCTCAAAGTTCCGAGTAATCTATTCCAGTTGATGTCGTTGCGCTCTCAAGAATTTCTCAAGCATGGCGGGCCCGCGAACCTTTTAAGCAAAACTCCCTCCAATGAGGGCAAAATGCAATCGATATCATGGAATAGAGAAAGCTGGAAGTACTTATACGCAAGAAAAATAATTAGGCGATGAACGATTGGGATGTACATGAGGCCTTAACGGGTCTAGAGGACAATGGTACAGTAACAGGGACGTCCAACCAAGCAGAAAATGTCAGACTGGGAAGATGCTCCGGACAAACCAAGTCGCCTACAATGCCGACAAGGCATATTGATAGGTGCGATTCAATAATGGACAGCATGACCAATCTGGTATTGAGAGGTTCCGAATAGCCTCCTGTGCCATGTCTTGCTCAAGGTCCGGCAGCGTGCTGGTTAAGCACGTGTGAGCGAGCAGGTAACATACGACTTGATACGGCGAAAGATGTGAAGGACGATAGGGAGAGATGGTGGTCATGGTCGCACAAAGAAGTCAGGAAAGCCGATGGGATAATTGTACATGTCCAATCAAGGAAGAGAAGGGGGTAATGGAGCGATGCATGGAGTACAATATAGACTGCAAACA
>JBBPJU010000823.1:0-16785 GCA_038088875.1 Austroboletus festivus
CAGAGCTATATCTTAGGGGATCACTATAAATATGGTAGCCATCTGTACTTGTAACCTCAGCTAGATCGATGCAATCACAGGTGTGGTGTCTAGTTTCCTCAGTGTGAAAGAGTCACTGCAGTGATCTTATCCATAGGATTTCTATTAGTTTTCCTGCTACTATCGAGTGCATGCTGCAATAAAGGATCAGACTAGGTGTCATGCTTGTCCAGTGTAACAGACCCCTTATTTTCCCTTCTGATATCCAAAAGCTGAGTTCTTCTTTCTGCCTCAGTATTGGGGATATTTTAGATCATTGATCTCTATCAGATATTCTATCAATGACCTCTCCATTGATGAACCATCATTTCACCTTTTCTAATGAAGGCCTCATTGCCTTGACTTCCATTTCTCCTATTTAGTGTGTCAGGAATCACCAGCCCCTTTTCATTTACCATACTGTTAGACTACCTCCTTTCTTTGCCTCATGAGAGGTGTCACACTTATGGATCTCAATCTTACAGTGCCTCTTCCTATATCCAGAAATACCAAGTATAGTAATTGTTACGCTTGAACTGGGTAGATCCAAGTGTAGCCCTTAGGGTCAAGAGTTTGATATGGAGTATCATCTAGTGAATACTCAAAAGAGTTCAAGGAAGGAGCATCCACTCTGAGTAGGATGAAGACTAGGGTCAGGAAGACTGAGTGGAAGAGAATACTCAGGAGTCTGACAAAGGGACAAGCACAAGAGATGTGATTGTAAGGGAGAACTAGACTAAAGTACATGGCAGCGTATGATCAGTCTTATATAGTGTAGAGGAATGAGAGGCAGTGTGGGAATACTGCCTTGAATAGGAATGAGGCTGTCCGTGAATGAGTCATACAGAATATGATGGAACATCAAAGAACAATCGATGAGTCAGAAGATAGAAGCATGAGTCATGATTGACAAATAACTATGAGTAATCGGGCCAATTACTAAGTGCAAATGAATAAGCGAAAGTAAGAAGTATGACTCAGCCTGAATACGAATTGGACTTATCTGTATAGGATTATCCAAGTGGAATTGGAAGGGCTAGAGTCATATGCAATATAAAGAGTTAAAGGATACATTGAAGAAAGTTAAGGAAAAGAAATCATAACAGTAATGCCTTTACACCCATTGGTCACATACTATAAATATGATAGCCATATGTACTTGTAGTCTCAGCTAGATTTATGCAATCACAAGTATGGTGTCTAGTTTCCTCAATGTGAAAGAGTCACTGCAGTGATCTTATTCCTTGGTCTTTTATTAGTCTTTATGCTACTATCAAGTGCATGTTGTGATAAAGGATCAGACTAGGTGTCATGCTTGTCCAATATAACATTGACCATGGCTCAATGCCAATATTGCCACTGCAGTGTACAGAGGGAATTTGGATATGAGATATCAGTTCTGGAAGGGAGAAGTAGCCAGAGTGACATGGAGAGAGGAGCCTAACAGTGATGTGGTACCTGGATGGTGGAATGAGCAAGCACCACTGGTTCCACTTGAGGAGACAGAACCTGCTCTGACATGGCCCACTAATGCTGCATGGATATGACACATCCATGGCCACTATACCTGTACATGTTTCTTACCTTTTTTCTTCTTATCTCTACCTATGGACCCCTTTTCCTTTTTGATTGCACCTTTCACCTGTGCGATCTTCACCTTTCCCCACCTATGCTTATCTTATAAGCCCTTTGCCCTAGAAGACAGTCTCCCATCTACTTATGATTGCTTCTTATGGTCATAGTAGTTTCCCTACCCCTAAAAAATAGTGACTGCCTTGTACCAATAGTTTCTTAACTAGATCTACATTTAACCTACATGGTATTTGGTTCTCCTGTTATCTCTAAGTGAGGGCTGCAGTTAAGACTTACCAAAACTCTACTGGACTTCTATCAGTCTCCTGTCCACTGCTGAAATGACAGCTAGAACTTGGTCAACTCTTTGTGTCTAGGATCTATACTTGTAGATCATGTCACACCAACAAGACAATTGGGGATCTCTACTCCCACTGGTAGAATTTAACCATAACTCCTCTACTCACTCCACTACCAAACAATCCCTCTTTTACCTCATGAAGGGACATGAACCCAGAGCATATCCTCTAATTGGGAAGACTCTCAACTCCACATAGAATCACATCTTAATCTCCAAAACAAGGCAAGAGATGAAGCACTGGCAGCCATCATTCATGTGCAGCAGTTCACTCACATGTTCTTCACTTTCAAACCTTGAAAGAAAGGAGATAAAGTTTGGTTATCAAATAAAAATCAAAAATAAATTACCCATCTTGTAAACTTGGACCAAAAAGGGAAGGACCCTTCCTTATCACCAAGGTACTCTCACCTGTGATGTATCAATTGGATTTACTATACCCCTGACCTGGAAAATCCATAACATTTTCCATGCATCACTCCTATCCCCTTTTATCCAAAATAATCAATATGGAATTGTGGATACCCCTCCACCCCCTGAGATAATTGGTGATGAAGAAGAGTATGAGATTGAAAACATCATCAATCATAGGGGTTACCCAGGGCAGAGATCCTATTTAGTCAAGTGGAAAGAATATACCTTCATAGAGAATACTTGGGAATCAGAAGGTAAATCCACCAACACTGATGAAACTCTTTCCTCATATAAAAAACAACATAAAATACAATGACAAAGCAACTGACCACCTACTACCCCTTTTACCAGTTCTCTCTAAAATAAAATTCCCTAGACAAATTCACCTGACAATTTTCTTTCATCTCCATCTTTGTACCTGAAAGACAGAAACACTACATCCAAGAACACATTGAAACCCACTCCTGTTTCTATTAGATCAATTACTGCCCCTATCATGACCCTTATTGATTCAAAAATCCTCTTTTACTCATTAATCAAACTCTCCCTTTCTTTTTACCTTATAGATACTCCACACTTTCCATTTTAATCAGTCTTCGATTTGCTATTCAACTTGGCTTTGAACTTTATACTGACAATCTCCATCTCATCTCTCACACCTCTATTTTCTTCTTTATTTATGTCTCTTATTCTTGCCCTGGTCAAAGATGTCTTAGATCTCCAGATCCTTCCCCCATTATATAGAAGACTTGCCTTCACTGCAATCCTAGATGATCTCCAAGGGTTAGCCCTCCTCAAAGCCAACCTCAAGCAAAGGAAAATCTCTTCCATTGTCCTCCTCATAGAAACATACAGGACTTATGTCTGGACCAGGCTCCTCATTGAGGAGAATGGCCCTGAAAACTTTAACCAGGTGATCACAGAAAATCTCTGCATAGCTGGATTTTAGATACTCAATGCCCTACATTTCTGTGGACTAAGATACTTTATCAAATAACTCCCTGCATCCACTTTCTTCAATAAACTCTTCTCAATCTACCTCCAATTACCCCAAGGTATAGGACAGCAAGGATTTCTTGATCTTGAACTTGGATGACAGTTTGCCTTCCTTAATGGCAGCAGTTTCCTGTTTGAGACTGAGAAGGGTTGAGGGACCATTGAAGAATCAGGAAATAGCTCAGAACAAGAGAATATTTTTTCCATCCCAATTTATGTCCAATAGCCTCTTATAGAAATTAAGGTTCTGATGGGACCAATGGAGATTGAAGAAGAAGGACCGCCCCTACAAGAGTGGCTGGGCCTGTCAATTGTGCAGTAAGGGCAGGTGTAGTGGGGGCAGGCAGGTCAGAGATGGTGAGGACATCCTCATTGGTAGCATTGATAAATTCACTGCTGGGTTGGGGAGACTGGGAAAACATTTTGACTGACATAGATGCAGACCAATCCACTTGAAGGAGATCAAGCCAGCACCTGTATGGCCTACAAACCCCACATGGATATGATACATCCATGTCCCCCTTTTAATTATATGATTTCATTCTTCATTCATCTTATCTTCTTATCTTCAGACCTTCTTTCCTTTTGAGATCACACCCTTCCTTCTGTGCAATCTCTCTTTCCTCCACTTAGTTCATATATGAACAATGAAAAACATGAAATAAAAATTCAGTTTTCCTGTCACATGTAATCATATGTGGCAACTAATGTGACTCACACTGCCATTTGGAATTGCCCAGATCATATTAGCTATATACAATATGTATGTCAGTTCCATCAACATTGACAGTGATGGACCTTGACACCACAATGGACCTCAACACTGTAACAACAGTTAACCAGGATTCTGAGCATGCTCAAATGGAATGCTGCAATCAGATGTTCTACATGCTCTCCATCTTGGTTTCTTAGCTTGTATACTACTATAATATGCAATTTCTGATGCCATCTGCAGCACCAATACCTTACCATAATTCAATTCTCACTGATGAAGTGTGGATTCTTAAACTGCAGTATGGTTATTTGGATCAGATACAAATATGCCTAGATGTTAATCATGACATCTTTGGTCAGTTAGTTTGAGTGCTGATGCAGTAAGACATCACTCACTTTCATAATGGAATATCTGTCAAGGAGCAGCTAGGGATCTTTCTCTACACCTGCATTACTGGCCCATCATCAAGACATGTTGGAGAGAGATTCCAATGCATTCCAGACACCATCAACTGGTTTGCAGCATTTGCACATTTATATTATTTCTGTTTTCTGACACTTTTCTAGATATTTTAAGTGAATGCTCTCTTTTTTTGCAGCTGCCCCATTCTATACTTCCCAGGTCTGATTCCCAACATCAGATACCCCAACCCCCACAACCATTTTTGATGATCCATGTTTCCATTTCTTTCACAACTGTATTGGTGCAGTTGATGGGATGCATATATATGTGTTTGCTTCTTAAGATGACCATCCAGCCATGCAGAACAGAAAGGGGTATCTATCACAAAATTGTTTATTCATTTGTGATTTTGACATTTTTTTCATTTACTCATGTACAGGCTGAAACAGTTCATCAGCAGATGCAAAAGTGTGGCACAAAGCACATACAGAAGACTTGTGGATGCTGCATGGGAAATATCTACTAGCAGATGCAGGGTTTGAGACATCAGATGTCCTCCTTGTATCATACCATGGCATCTGATATCACCTGAAAGAATGGTGCCAAGTAAAAAAGAGGTGCATTATATATATATATATACAGTACTCATAATAAATATATCCAACAGGCCACAAAATTGAGAAGAACTCTTTAATCTACATCATGCATTACTCCACAATATCATCAAATGTATATTCAGCATTCTAAAATGCCAATTCTGTTGCCTTCAAGTTCCATTGGAGTACAATATGCATATTCAAGCCCATCTTCCACTTGTACTATGCACACTTCATAATTTCATATGTAGATATGACCCAGATAGTGTTTTTGATCCTGACCTTACAGATGGACATAATTTTGAGGATGATGGGGATCCTGGGGTCCTTGGTGATGGAGTACCTGATACAGCAGAATGGTGTCATGCTAATGATCACAAAGATAGAATCATGCAGGAAATATGGGACAATTACCAGGCAGAACTTACATGGTGTGGATTATACTCATAAATAGTACAAAATGAATGATAAAAAACACTGTATTGCTCGATTGTGATAACTACAGCCTAGTCTGCTTTATAAGATATCTCTACCAACCTGTGTGACAACCACATCTTCCTATTGTCACACATCATGTGAATTACCTGTGGAGGGCCACCCCTTTTCCTTCTGAAGGAGACTGATACGGAATGCAGTATGTGTAGTCCGAGTCGCTTGGCAACTAGTTGATCGACGTAGCCGAGGTGAGGACAGCGACAGATGAATCCGGTAAGAATGTTGGCTCTGGCGCGTGTGCCTAGCGTATAGACGATATAGCGGTGATTAAGGCAGTGCCTTAGAAGAACTCTCTCGATGAACGAAGAACCTTCCTTGCTCAAAGGTGCAGTTGACTCCATGTTGGATTGCGTAGAATCTAACTAGCGAAACTCTAAGTTACATGGGCGCTATTTATACGTAAAAGGGAATAGGATGGGAATCTATTCCCCGCGGGGGTTTCGGAATACTACCTGCCATAAGAGAGACAGGAAATGGAAGAGCGTCCTGAAGAAGAGAGATGAAATGGAACGTAAGTACCGTAATTGACGGCATGCACTGCCTATGGATAAAAGGGAAGGGCAGTGCATGGGAATCTTCCCACAGATGTGGGAGTCAACTCCTAAAGGATCTAAAAAGGATATACGAGATCTATCGGATAAGAAGAAGGTAATACCTAATCCGGCGGATGCTGTGTGGAGCAGGAAGGGTGGTTAGGTAACTGACAATAGCTGTGGAATAGATCGAGTGTATCCAAGAAGGATCAACAAAAATAAATAAAAGAAAAGAAGAACTTATTCTGAATTAAAGGGGAACAAGTTCTCACGTCTTCGTACATAATCGTACAACTCCTGGGCGTCCCAGGTAAACCACTCCTCGTCCCCAGGGGGAACGTTCTCCTGGTTATCTGGCAGTGGGGGTGAAGCTGACCAGACATCTAAAGAATCTCCCCAAGCTAAGGAGCTTGAGAAGTCGTCCTGCATGTCCGTGAAAGATCCTGAGGAAAAAGAAAAAGACGGCGCGTCCAGCGCCTCAGGGTATGGAGTAGGGGACCATCTCCATCGTTCCGTAACAGGGACAGATATCACACACTATGTGGACTACCCACAGAGGGTGACCCCATTTCCTGCTGAAGGGGACAGGCCTTGGCTGAATGCCAACATCGTGACCATCATATACTAAGAAAATCTGGATGGACAACACCAGTTCTGGAGAGGAGAAGTGCAGGAAGCAACCTGGGAAGAGAAACCCCTAGGGGATTCATACCAGGATGGAGGAACATCCAGGCACCACTGATCCACCTAGAGGAGATAACATCCATGCCAGAGTGGCCCATGGATGCAGCATGGATGTGATTGCATCCATGATCAATTGGAGAGATCGGTATGAACTTTTTCTTTTATTAGGACTATCATTTCTTTTTTGATTGCACCCTTATACTAGTGCGATCTCTTATTCCTCCATCTATGCTTATCTCCTGTAACCCTTTGCCCTATGGACAGTCCCCTTCCTATCCATGATCACTTCTTATGGTCATGGCAGTGTTCCCACCCCCCTTTACATAAATACGACTGCCTTGTACAGTAGTTTCCCTAACTAGATCTATGTTTAATCTACATGGTATTTAGTTCACACTGCCATCCCTGAGTGAGGGCCACAGCAAGACTTCAAGAATATCCTGGACTTCTATTAGTCTCCTGTCTACTGTTGAGTGACAGCTTGAACTTGGCCATATCTTTGAGACTCAGATCTATACCCATAGATTGCATCACAAAAGATCTTGTTGAACTAAGTTCACTCCTTGTTCTACCAAGAAGAGTCTAGTGGGCCTCAATCCCCACTAGAAATGATCTGTCAACATTTACCCCACCACTGAACCTCCTTTAGAAAGAGAGGAACAATCCCACAATGTCAACAACTTCTATCAAAACTTCCCTATCCCTGATTCATCTCAAAGACTTTGAATCAGAGGAAGCTCTACTACTCCTAGCCATCATCACAACCCCTGACCCCATTCAACCTGAACCTATTATTGCCCTTCTCAGAGCCTACCCACACCTCCAGCTCTTAACATAGAAACTATTGCAGCTGACAGGACTCCAACTTCTGTCCCACCTAATACAGCTATATCTCAACCATTAGACAAGGATTTTACCCTGGATCTAAATCCAACCCCACCCAGATGGGAGTGAATCAAGATGACTGAGAAATGAGCTGGGCTGCCAGTTGATTTCTCCAGAGAAGGAAAGGATGCCTCATGGTGAATTATGACCATGAGCAATTATTTCTCCATGAACGATGATATCTACACCTATGATCAAGATAGGATTAACATTGCCCTAAATAAAATGAGCAAAGAAAGAGGAAAGACATTCTCCAAAGCCTACTACAATCAGCAAGAAGCAGGGATGATTCCTGACACACAAGGCTGGAAGGACTTCAAAGTGAAGTTCTTGGAAGCATTTTCATCCAAAGAAGACCATTTGGACCATAGGAGGAAGTTAGCTGCTCTCAAACAGAAGGATAAAGACTCCTTCCCTACAACAAAGAAGTTGCAGGAATACATGCAGGACTTCCAGCTCTATACCAGAAAAGTAAAGATGATGGATGATACCACCCTGATGGAATGGTTTGTCAGAGGCCTCAACCCATTGATCACAGAAAAAGTCATAGCCATAAAGGAACTGGAAACCCTTAAAGACTGGATCAAATCCAGTTGCAGACAAATGTGACAGATCGAAAGAGTTTGAGACCTAAAAGGGAATCAATACAAAGCAGAAGCATGTGACCCTAATGCCATGGATATTGACATCATCAAACTATCCCCATTCAACTGCGCCAAACACATAAAGGAAAATCACTGCTTAATCTGTCATAAAGTAGGGTGCTCCACTAGGAACCATCCATGACCAGGAACATCTTACCACACTAAGTTCCAAAAAAAAGGAACAAACCAAAGAAGTCTCTACCACCCCTGCACCATTGGCAATCACTGATTACATTAAGATTCTTGGAGACAAAGACGTCAAAGAAGAAGATATAATCAAAGTCCTCAAAGAAGTATATGAAGAACCAGTCTACCAAGGGGAGAAGGAAGAGGAAACCATCACTAAAATAAGCATAGAAGAACTCAGAATTCAAGTAGAATGTGCCATGGGTTTTTAAAATGGAGAGCTCAATCAGTGTGTAATTCTCCTAAGACCTGGAATGTACAATCTATAGAACAAAAGTCAATCACAATCTCTGTTCTGATACTTCCAGAAACCACTGAAATAAAAGTCCTTATTGATAGTGGAGCAACAAACTGCTTCATTAATAAACCAATTGCTCAAAAACTACACCTTCCCCTTATCAAATTAAAACTGCAGTGAATAGCCATAAATGCAGATGGAACTTCCAACACCAGAGGTGATATAACCCATAAAGCCATGATCACCACATCTATTGGAGGAAGAAGAGAAATATGTGACTACTTGGTGATCAAAAGTGGAAAGACAGACATGATACTAGAGATGAGCTGGTTAGCACAACATAATCCAAAAATCAACTGGATTTATAGGGAACTTAAGGGAGGAAGGAAAAGCCTGGATCCAGAGGAACAAAGATACCTAATCAAGTATCTTACCACCAACCTAGCAGAAGACCCTGATAAGGAAGTACTAATCCAGTGCTGTACCGATCAAGAGGAGATTTGAAAACTCACAATCTTCATGGATATCACTCGAAAAAAACAAAAGGAGGTCATAACCCTACCAGACAAATTCCAACAATACCAAACTGTGTTTTCGGAAAAAGCCATTACCACCCTCCTCCCAAAACAAGCATATGATCACCACATTGATCTCCTCCCATCATTCACACCCCAACAAGCTAAGAACAATCCCCTGAACCTGGAACAAACAAAAGCTTGCAGAAAATTCATTGAAGAAAACCTCCAAAGCAGCAAAATCCAGACATTCAAATCTCCTTAGGCCTTCCCTTTCTTCTTCGTCGACAAGAAAGACAGAAAACTCTGACCTTGCCAAGACTATCAGTATCTAAATGAACACATGGTCAAAAATGCCTATCCTCTACCTCTGATCAGAGATCTGATCAACAAATTAAGAGGATCAAAGTTCTTCATCAAGATGGATGTGCGATGGAGGTACAACAATGTCTGAATAGTATCAGAGGATAGATGAAAGGCAGCCTTTATTATACCCATGGGACTATTCAAACCCACCATAATGTTCTTTGGACTCTATAACTCCCTGGCTACCTTCCAAGCCCTGATAAATGACATCTTTGCAGACTATCTAGCTGAAGGATGGCTTATCATATATATGGATGACCTCTTCATTCACTCCCCAGATCAGAAAACCCATGACAAGAGAATTAAGAAAGTCCTGGAATGAATGATGGAGCACAAACTATATTTAAAACTGGAAAAATGCTCCTTCAACACAAAGGCCACTGAATACCTGGGAATGATTATCTCAGAAGGATGAACTGAGATGGACCTGGCAAAACTCAAAGCGATAAAAGAATGGAATCTCCCTACCTTCATAAAAGGAGTACATGTTACAATTTATTACTAGGATATGCTTTTCTCCTTCATTTCATTTGTACAAACTACTGTTGACCAAGTCTTTCAGTTCTACTCCAGTAATCCTACTTAGGATAAGCCTGATTCCCCTTCAGACTTGGTCATACTGCTCACATCATTGTTTACTTATTCATGATTAGTCATCGGCCCTACTATTGGTCCGATGACACTATGCACTTTAGTCATCGATGAGTCATTTAACTTATCTTCTGACTTATCAGTTTTCTTTGATATTCCATAACATTCTTGTAACTCATTACAGACAGCCTCATTCCTATTCATGGCAGTATCTCACACACTGCCACTTACTTCCATCCACTATATAAACTTATCTATCCACTGCCATGTACTTTAGTCTAGTTCTACCTTGCAATCACCTATCTTGTGCTTGCTTTATCCATTAGACTCTCTTGAGTTCTTTTCCTAAAGATCTTACTTAACAACTAGTCTTTGTCCTACTATTGAGTGGATGCTAACTGCTTATATCTTGACAACCGAGTGTCTTCATCAATACTCATCTCAACTAGAACTATTAAACTTTGCCTGTTACGATTTCTTTCTTCTAACACTTGTCTACTCTTTACTTTGTGTATGACTCTAGCCCTTCACTTTCACTTGGATAATCCTATATGGATAAGTCCAATTCACATTCAGGCTGAGTCATATTCTTTTATCTTTGCTTATTCATTCACACTTAGTAATTGGCCTGATTACTCAACTGTTATTAGTCAATCATGAGTCATTCTCTTATCTTCTGACTCATCAATTGTTCTTTGATGTTCCATCGTATTCTGTATGACTCATTCATGAACAGCCTCATTTCTATTCAAGGCAGTATTCCCACACTGCCTCTCATTCCTCTACACTATATAAGACTGATCATACACTGCCATGTACTTTAGTCTAGTTCTCCCTTACAATCACATCTCTTGTGCTTGTTCCCTGTCAGACTCCTGAGTGTTCTCTTCCACTCAGTCTCCCTGACCCCAGTCCTTGTCCTACTTTGAGTGGACACTTTATCTCATTGAAACTTTCCAAGTATTCACTAGACGATACTCCATATTGAACCCTTGACCCTAAGGGCTACACTTGGACCTACCTGATTCAAGTATAACAAAAGAACTAGACTCTATGATTGCGACTAGCTTCACTGTAGGTCACCCACCATTTCATCCCACAGACATATCAGTTGGCATCTTCGCCAAGAACCTGATCCCGAACCTGAAACCCCAGAACCTTCTGAATCCTCAGAAGAAATACCTTCCAATCCAGATGTTTCAATTTGTAACGAACCAGCCAATCTCCCAGAACTCGCTGGACAATTATCATCCATCCTTATTATCCCTAGAGTATCTACTCCTCCCAGCCCCACTCCATGGCCTCAAACAGGATGAGTTTTCTTTCCCCCTCTCGTACGTCCCATACCACCTACGCCAAGAGCTATGTCTTCCACAAAACCCACTGAACTCTGTTTTGGAATCCCTGAAGATTATGATGGGGCTCCAGCAAAAGCCTTACCCTGGTTAAGGACAGTTCAGCTCTACTTAGCTGTTAATGAGGACCTGTACAACACAGATACAAAGAAAATCACATATGCCCTGTCATATATGAAGAAGGGAACAGCTCTTACGTGGGCTGCAACATTCCGAGAAACCAAACTAACTGGGGGTAACTTTACCCTTGGATCCTGGATGACTTTCAAAACCTCCTTTAAGGATAGTTTCGATAACAAGGACACTAAAGGAGAAGCGCTCACCTGGTTAGCAAAAACAAGAATCTATGAAAACCGTTCTGGAGGATATAACCCAACTCTTCAGAACTATATCGCTAACTTCAGAAACAAAATGGCCATCTCAGGAGTAAGCAACGATGACGTCCTGATTAACTACTTTGCTTCAGGAATCCCTGTCTCCCTGATGAGATGAATTCATACCATGGAGACCATACCAACTACTATCGAAAGCTGGTACACCAAAGCAGCTCACTTCACCACTGTCGAAGAAAGAGCTTTAGAAATCGCCAGCAGACATAAGAAAGGTAACACTACCTTTACCCCAACCTTTGCCCCTTGTACCACCAGAGATCCCAATGCCATGGATGTGGATCTCATAACCCTACTGAAGAAACTGACTGATGAAGAATGAGAAAGATGTAGGAAGGAAGGGCGATGTTTCAAATATCGTCAGAAAGGGCATATGACGAAAGAGTGTAGGGTTAAATTCGAAAAGAAACCACCCACAATACCACCGAAAGACATTAAGGTCATCGAGTCTGGAATAGAGGAGATGGAAGAACAGATTGTAGGAAAGGTGGTGATGGATTTTTAGACAGAAGGACGAAAGCAACGCACGTACCTCCTTTATCTCGACCATGTACCAGTATTAAAGCCATGCGAATCCCCATCCAACTCCTTCTCGCATCAGACATGGTTAAAGTCGTCGCCACCTCAGCCCTTGTAGATTCAGGAGCCCAAATCTCCTGTGTAGACTGGAATTTCATCAGAAAACATTCTCTTCCACAACATCGACTCTCCTCTCCTATCACTGTACGAAATGCAGATGCCTCCTTAAACAAGGGAGGAACAATTAATTTCACTACCACTCTCTTTGTAAACGTCAACAGACTCCTCCGACAAACCACTTTTCATATTATGAACTGTGGAAAAGAAAACATCATACTTGGACTCCCCTGGCTAACGGAGATGAACCCTACCATTAACTGGAAAGACAGGACTCTCCAAGTCACCTCAGAAACTGACCAATCAGCCAAATTTGTGGCCCTTCACAAACAAACCAAACAAGATAAGGAAGGGCTCTATGCCAAATGAAGATATCAAAAACCACCCCTGCAACAAGTCTCAGTGGATGCCCTGGCCGATGAACACCTTTTTGCCTACCTAAATCAAACTGAAGACAACGTTCTATGTGCACAAATCGCCCTAAGCCAAGATATGGCACATCTAAAACCACTTCAGTCCCTGTCAAGAACCATTCTAGCAAATCGATGCTTTATCCCCAACCCTTCTCTGACCTGCGCCACCTTAACCACTTCTTGTTACGGAACGATGGAGGCAGCCCCCGACTCCGTACCCAGAGGCGTTAGACGCGCCGTCTTTTTCTTTTTCTTCAGGACATTTCGCAGAGATGCAGGATGACTTCTCAAGCTCTCTAGCTTGGGGAGATTCGTTGGAGGTTTGGTCAACCTCACCCCCGCTACCGGACAACCAGGAGAACGTCCCTCCTGGTGAGGAGGAATGGTTTACTTGGGACGCTCAGGAGTTGTACGATTACGTACGACGTCGTGAGAACTTCTTCCCCTTCAATTCGGAATAAGTTCTCCTTTTTCTTTATTTAATTTCGTTGATCTTCTTTGGATATATTCGATCTACTCCACAGTTACAGTCAGTTACCTAACCACCTTTCCCGCTCCACACAGCATCCGCCCGGTTTAGGTATTACCTATCATCTATCCATCAGATCTCATATATCCTCTTTTGATCCTTTAGGTAATTCTCTCACAGTTGTGGGAGAGTTCCCATGCACTGCCCTTCACTTTATCCATAGGCAGTGCATGCCGTCAATTATGGTATTCATTTCTCTTTTCCCTATTTCCAATACGGACGCTCTTCCATTCCCTGCTCTTGTTATAGCAGGTAGTATTCCGAAACCCCAGCAGGGAATATGTTCCCATCATATTCCCGTTTACGTATAAATAGCGCCCATGTAACTTAGAGTTTCGCTAGTTAGATTCTACACAATCCAATGTGGAGTCGGCTGTACCTTTGAGCGAGGAAGGTTCTTCGTTCATCGAGAGAGTTCTACTGAGGCATTGCCTCAATCACCGCTATATCATCTATACGCTAGGCACCCGCGCCAGAGCCAACATCCTTTCCGGATTCATCCGTCGCTGTCCTCGTCTCGGCTACGTCGATCATCTCGTTGCCAAACGGCTTGGACTTCACGTACTGCGTTCCGTATCAAATTCTTTCCATAGATGGCATTCTCGTGATAAGGGGTGAGAAGGGAGGCATGGAAGACGGGGTGAATTTTCCAAGTGTTGGGGAGACGTAAACAATAAGAGATAGGAGATAGCACCTGAACAATGGTAAAGGGTCCTTCTCTCTTGGGCGCAAACTTTGGGTTATCTGTGTTTCTTTTCAGATTCCGTGCTTCTAACCAAACTTTATCTCCTTTAGCGAATGGTGTAAAAGTCTTCTTTGAACGTGCGGCCATCAGCTGTCTGGCTAGTTCATGAGCTGCTAAAGCCTCTTCTCGAGCTGTCAGGAGTTTTTTGATTCATTCCTCTATGGCAGGGATGTTACTGTTTGGAAATACTGTTGGGAGGGCTAAGGGTTCGTAACCCATCATTAAATAGAATGGGGATTTTCTTGTAACTGAGTGAGGGTGATGGTTATGAGTGAATTCAGCGGTGGAGATATGATCTGTCCAGTCAGATGGGTGATTACCACAAACGATACATAGATAAGTTTCAATTTCTTGATTGACTCTCTCGGTTTCTCCATCTGTCTGGGGGTGGTAAGCAGTTGATAGGGCAAGGTCATACTTCAGTAATTTTCCTAATTCCTTAGCGAAAGAGGATGCAAATTGGGGTCCTCTGTCAGAGATGATTTTCTCGTATAATCCGAATCTTTTGTAGACTTTGTGAAAGAAGAGGTTAGCTATCCCTTCTGCTGTGACGGTTTTCTTTGTCAGGCATAGAATTACCCCCTTTGTAAGTCCATGGTCGACCATGACCAAAAGAGAGTCAAAGCCTTCAGAGAGGGGGAGGTCAGTAATTAGGTCGCAAGAGACTTGTTGGAAAGGGCGAGTGCAGGAAGATTTAATCGGGGAAAGCGGGGGAGTAGTAGGATGGGTATTTGATTTGTTGGCCTGGCAAATGGTGCAACCAGCAACGTACTGGTGAACGAAGGAGGCCAGGCCTGGCCACCAGAAGTCAGCAGAAACCAGTTGGCGAGTTTTGAGAAAACCAGGGTGGCCAGAGGAGGGATGGTCATGACAGCGCAAAACAATGTCATGGCGAAGTGATGGAGGTATGTAGACACGGTTGCGGTAGGTGAGAATTTCGTCCTTATATTTCCAATCTGAGAGGCAGGTGTGAAGGGTAGGAGGGGAATCGGAAAGGTTAGAAATGGTGCACTGTACCAAAGGATCAGAGGAAGATAGGGACGTGATACTGGATTGTAAAGCAGTATCTATGAGATTGATGAAAAGAGAAGGGGGGGAGGAGAGTAACGGAAGAATTGTCAGAGGAATCGTCGGGGCAATGGTCAGGACGACGTGAGAGTGCATCAGGGCCTGAGAGGAGGGAGCCCGGAACATGAATCATCTTGAGATCATAATCGGCAAGGTCAAGAAGCCAACGAGCTTGTCGATGATTAAGATTCTGAGGTTGCTTAAAATATAAAAGATTCTTGTGATCGGTGAAAACTTGAACAGGAAAAGAAGATCCCAGCAAATAATGTCACCACGCTTTGAGCATGCAGAAAACTGCAAGAAGTTCTCGATCATAAATATCATAGTTGTGTTCTGTGGGAGAAAAGGTTTGAGAAAGGTATGAACAAGGGTGCCAATCGCCATTGGAATCTGTTTGGAGGAGAATACCTCCAGTGGCATACTTGGAGGCATCCGTGGCTATGGCAAAAGGGGCGGAGGAATCTGGGAATTGAAGAACAGGTTGTGATAAAAAGAGTTCTTTAAGACCTGTGAATGCCTCATTGCATGTGGGAGACCATTCCCATTGTTGATCCTTTTTTGTAAGGTCAAGAAGAGGACAAGCTATTTCGGAGTAATGAGGGACAAATTGTCTGTAAAAATTTGCAAACCCCAAGAAGGATCTAATGTCTTTGACTTTGGTGGGTGTTGGCCAAGAGGCGATCCCATCAAGTTTGACAGGATCCATAGCAAGAGATCCGGGTTTGACGATCATTCCTAGATAGTCAACTTCTGAGATATTAAAGAGACATTTCTGCAGCCATAGGTGGAGGTTTAGTTCTCTCATCCATTGAAGGACTTGTCATGTTGTCTCATCATGTTCATGTTGGTTGTGGGAAAAGATGAGGATGTTGTCCATGTAAATGACGATTTTTCCAGCAGCAATGAGATCTCTGAATTCCTTGTTCATAAATCGCTGGAACGTAGCAGGGGCATTTTTTGGACCGAAGGGCATAACTACGGGTTCAAAGAGTCCTCGGTGAGTAATGAACACTGCTTTCCATTGATGGCCTTCTTTTATCCGAATGTTGTTATACTCCCATCTAACGTTGAATTTGGTAAAAATCTTGGCATCCTTAAGTTTATCCAATAGATCTGAGATTAGAGGTAGAGGATATGCATCCCTGATGGTATGGTCATTGAGGTATCTATAATCTTGGACGGGTCATAATTTCCCATCCTTTTTTTTGACAAAGAAAAATGGGGCTGCTTGTGGAGAAGAAGAAGGGTGGATTTTTCTGGCTTTCAGGTTTTCATCCAAGAATTCCTCTTGGGCTTTTTGTTCTTCGGCGGTAAGGGGATAGAGTTTTCCAATCTTGGGAACGAAGCCTTCGGTGAGATTGATTTCGTGATCGCAGTCTCTACTAGGGGAGAGAGGGGTGTCTTCATCAGTAAAGATATTTTCATAGGCAGAATATGCTTCT
>JBBPJU010000824.1:0-16764 GCA_038088875.1 Austroboletus festivus
ATAATAGAATGGATGAGTCAGAAGGGTCAAGGGTTGAATCAAGATAAGAGATAAGGAATGACTCATCCATGACAAATATATATCAAGTAATCAGATCAAAGGGAGTGTCTATGACAAAGGAAGATCAAGTAAGCATGAATGACAAAGATTAGATGAGTCAAGGGGAACAGAGCATATCCGCATGGAAGATAAAGGACTCATCTAGAAATCGATAGGTAAGTCAATGGTAAGGAAAGTCAAAGGAAAAGAGTAGTCCATGTAGCACTCAGCTATGTCCCAGGGACGAATTGTAACAGGAACTATTGTACATGGGCAGCCTCTATTTATAGGAGAATGGGAAACTACTATGATCATAAATAGAGATCACAGGAAGAAGGGGGGGGCTGTCCGTAGGGCAAAGGGTTTGTAGTTGATAGGCATGGGTGGAGGAAGTGGAGATCGCACCAGTGTAAGGGTGTGATCGAAAAGGAATAAGTGTCCATAAATAAGAAATAGAGTTCATACCGATATACTGAAAGGGCATGGATGCAATTACATCCATGCGGGATCCATGGGCCACTCTGGCATGGGTGTGGTCTCCTCTAGATAGATCGGTGGTGCTTGGACATTCCACTATCCTGGGACCGCATCACCGATAGGTTCCTCCTCCCAAGTCACTCCTTCTGCTTCTCCATTCCAGAATTGATGCCTCATGTCTAGGTTTCCTCCATAGGCAGCAGTGGATATGTTGGCATTGAGCCATGAGTGATCTCCCTCATGAGGAAAAGGAGTGGCCCTCTGCAGGTAGTCCACATGGTGCGTAACATTACCCTGTCAATAAGGTCGATGGACCTCATCAATCTCATTCCAATCCATCATTCAACTAGTTAGATCCACCCTCTGCACACTCGGGGCAGAGATGCTGGAGGTGGCCTGGGGCGTTCTGTCAGCAGTAAGGACAGGTGTAGTTGGGGCAGGAGGGTCGGAGATGGTGGGGACTTCCACACTGATAGCATTGGTACGTTCGAGTGAGAGTTGGTGAAGAGGAGGTATCATTTCTGCAGAAGGAGATTCGGGTGGAGAGAGGTCACTTAGGTCACTGAGGGTGTCTGGGTAAGGAGTGGGAGGTCAGGGTGGTGGGGAGCATTTGTTGTGGGGGCTCGTCGACCTCTCTGTCGGATCTCTCCGGGGTACCCGGGACCTTAACTTCCGTAAGAGGTTAATTGATATGAACCGGGATGGGAAGAAGATTCTCTTGCTCTTCGCTATCTGCCAATTCTCCTCTGATCCATCGATCCGATTTAGTCTCAAACGGAAAACTGCTGCCATTAAGGAAGACGAACTGTCTCGCAAGTACAATGTTAATAAATCCTCGCTGTCCCATACCTCTGGGTAACTGGAGGTAGATGGGATATATCTTCCCAAAGAAGGTGGAGGTGGGGAGTTGTTTGATAAAGTATCCCAGTCCGCAGAAGTGGAGGGCATCGAGGGTCTGTGCCCCTGCCATGTGGAGATTTTCTGCGATCACCTCACTAAGGTTTTCAACGATATTCTCTTCGACCAGGAGTCTTGTGGAGACATAGCTGCAGTAGGTTTCAATGAGGAGGATGACTGAGGATAATTTTCTGAGCTCCAAGTTGGCTTCTAATAAGGCTAATCCTTGTGGGTCATCCAAAATGGCAGCGTAAGCAATTCTCCTATAAAAGGGTGGGAGGATCTGGAGATTGAAGATGTCTTTGATCAGGGCGAGGATAAGGGACATATATAAAGAAGAAAATGGCAGCGTGAGAGGAGAGATTGATATTATTGGAGTAGAGCTCAAATTGGATGTGAATAATGAAACATAGGGTGATTAAGATAGAGAGAGGGGGTTGTCCATAAGGTAGGAAGAAGGGCAGGGAATGATTGATGATAAGGAGTGGAATGGTGGGCTAGTAGTGATATTGTTACAATTCGTTCCTGGGACATAGCTGAGTGCTACATGGACTACTCTATTCTCTTCCTTTGATTTCCTTTACCTTTGACTTACCTATCGATTCCTAGATGAGTCCTTTATCTTCCATGCGGATATGCTCCATTTTCCTTGACTCATTTAGTCTTTTGCCATTCATGCTTACCTGATTCCTTCTTGTCATAGACACTCCCTTTGATCCGATTACTCATTGTATATCTGTCATGGATGAGTCATTCTTATCTCTTATCTTGATTCAACCCTTGACCCTTCTGACTCATCCATTCCATTATTATCTTGGCTTATCCATTCTTCCTAACTTAGCCCTTGATCTCAGATCACCTTCCATTCTTCTGGCTAAGTCAGCACTTCTTTGATGTTCCATTGCCTTCCTGGACATTCTGATGACTTGTCATCATGACTCATCATCAGTACCCTTTACCCTGCTCCCTTTCTCGAACTACACAGCCGCCTTCCCTGATTGCTACATATATAGCAGCTTCCTCTGTACTATAGTTTCCCATCTTAGACCTCCCTTGAGGATTCCCTATTCCCCATAATCACCTCTTATCCATGATCCCTTGATACTCCTGTAACACTCCTACCTCTATGAATCCATCATATATACCATCTGCCCTCATCACCTGTCTGCCCCAGACATCCACCTGTCACTTCTCTGAGAATCCCTGATCTTCAGCAACATCTCTGATCACCGCCTCGCTGAAGCCCACTCCATCCTGAATATCAGTGATGTTCCTCAGTTACTTCTCCTATCGTCACATCACCATCTCCCCTCAATTACTGATGGCCCTCCTACTCCTGATCTCCTATCGTCCGGCCATTCCTCTGCATGTACCCGGCAGCATCCTCTGCCTTCCACGCCTACAGCAATATCCATCGCTCTCCCTGGTCCCTGGTGATGTCCTCCTTTTGCACCCATCACCATCCTTCTTGCCTACCCCTAGAACTTACCTTTGCCCTTCGCTTTCTGTCTCTATATAGGGATACAAGGGCTACGCTTGGACCTACCCGGTACAAGCATAACAGATATGGGCAATATCACTCTTTGCAATAGTATTGATGGGTCTGGATGTGCTGTTGGTCATAGTGTCTTTTTCTGTTTGGGATAAATACTGAAATGTGGGAGAAGCGATAGGAGTATTTGGTTGGTTTGTTGGTTTTAAGTGAAAATTTGTAGAAATCACAGCATTCAGTGGGCTGTTTATCGTCCATCATAGTTTGTGTTTCTTTTTATATGTTTGGAGAGTTTTGTCAGCATGGGTGAAGTTGTTCTCTGGTTCCCAGGTGTTTTCTGCTATCAAGTATCCTTTCCATTATACTAAATATGATCGGTGTCCTGGGTGTCCCCTGTGGTTGATGATATGCTCGACTTCATACTCCTCTTCATCACCCATGATTTCAGGGGGAGGCAGGGTTCCAGCGATCCCGTATTCGTCATTTTGGACAAATGAAGAAGGGAGGCGGGATTCTGGCGATTCCGTATTCGTCATTTTGGACAAATGAAGAAAGAAGGGAGGCATGGAATACATCATGGATTTTCCAGTTTGGGGGTAAATCCAATTGATATGTTATGGGAGAGAGTACTTTCGTGATGGAAAAGGGTCCTTTCCTTTTTGGACCGAGCTTCTTTGATGGATAGGAGGTTTTAAGGTTTTTATTTGACAACCATACTTTGTCACCTTTTTTCCAAGGTTTGAATTTTGGGAAGTTGTGGGAGAATTGTTGGGCATTAGTGATTGCGGCGAATGCCTCATCCCAAGCGTTTTCTAATTCTTTCAGGCATTTTTCAAGGGTGGGGTTAAAGGTTTTTCTGATTGGTGGATAAGCTCTTGGTTCGTAACCCATCATTAGGTGGAACGGGGTTTGTTTGGTCGCGGAATGTACCAAAGAATTGTGATTGAATTCTGCCATTGGGAGTAGTTCGCTCCATAGGTCTTGTTGTCCTTGGCAGAATATCTGTAGGTATGTTTCCAGTTCTTGGTTTACTTGTTCCATTTCTCCATTGGTTTGTGGATGATATGCAGTGGATAGTACAATGTCATAATTGAGTAGTCAAGCTAGTTCCTTAGTGAATGCCGATGTGAATTGTGGGCCTCAGTCAGAGATAACCTTTGAATGTAATCTGAAGTGTGGGAATACATGTCTGAAGAATAAGGTTGCTACTCCTGCTGCATCGACCATTTTGGTAGTTGGGATGAAAATTGCCCCCCGGCTAAGCCTGTGGTCCACCACAACGAGTCCGCCCCCTGAGAAAGGGGTAGATTGGTGATCATATCCATGGAAATGGTGTGGAAGGGGTGGAGGCTGGTGACAGGAATGGGGATTAGTGGCAGATGGGATAGGTTGTTGATATTTTTATTCTGTTGGCATATCGGGCAACCAGCAATGTATTTTCAGATGAAGGTGGAGAGTTCTGGCCACCAGTAGTTGCGGGATAAGAGTTGGATGGTTCAGTGTTGCCCTCCATGTCCTCCAGCGGTGGATGAGTGGATGAAGTGGACTAGGTCTTTTCTGGCATCAGGGGGTATGTAGAGGCGGTGGTGGAAGTAGAGTTGTCCTTCTTCATAGGTCCAATCCAAGGGATGAGATTTATCAGGGATATGATTTTCCTTGTACATGTGTTGCAGTGCATCTAGTACTAGCAGATCTTTTTCTGACAAAACTTTAATTTTGTCTCATAATGCAAGATCTATTTGGTTGACAAATAGTTCTTCTGGGAGGAGACAAATTTGGTTGTTGTCATCTTCAAGGTTTGGGTTTGATATTCGAGACAGCGCATCTGCCGGTCCCATTTGTGTTCTCGGGAGGTGGTGGAATACTAGATCATATTCCTGCAGGAATAGTTGCCATCATGCGTGTCGTCTGGGGAGTTTCCTTGCCTCCTTAAAGTATAGGAGGTTTTTGTGATCGGTTAGGAGGGTTACAGGGTGGTTAGTCCCAGTTAGGTAGTGTCTCCAGTTATCCAATGTGTGTATCACTCCTAGGAGTTCTTTATCATAGATGTCATAGTTTTGTTCCGCGGATGATAAGGTGCTGGATCTGTATGTGCATGGGTGGAGATCTCCATTGAGATCTTTTTGCATTAATATTCCTCCAGTTCCCACTAGTGATGCATCCATCATGATGAAGAAAGGTTTATTCAGATCAGGGATAGCGAGCACTGGTTTTTCCAGGAATTGTTTTTGAAGTTCCCTGAAGGTGTTTTCTTCCATGGGTCCCCATGACCACTTCTTTTCCTTTTTTGTTAGTTCGATAAGCAGTCTGGCCTTAGTTGAGAATCCATTGATGAATTTCTGGTAGAAGTTGCAGAACCCTAGGAAGGAGCATACTCCTTTCACCATATTCGGGGGGTTCCACTTTTTGATGGCTTTGAGTTTGGTGGGATCCATCTCTGTTTGTCCCTCTGAAATGATCATTCCAAGGTACTCTGTGCTTTTTGTGTCAAAGGAACATTTTTCCAGTTTTAGGTAAAGTTTATGTTCCATCATTCATTCTAGTACCTTCTTAGTTCTCTCATCATGGGTTTTCTGGTCAGGGGAGTGGATAAGGAGGTCGTCCATATATATAATTAGCCATCCCTCGGCTATATAGTCAGCGAAGATGTCATCCATTAGTGCTTGGAATGTGGCTGGGGAGTTGCATAGTCCGAAGAACATTACTGTGGGTTTGAATTGTCCTAGGGGGGTGATAAAAGTGGCCTTCCATCTGTCCTCTGATACAATTCGGACGTTATTGTATCCCCATCATATGTCCATCTTAGTAAAGATTTTAGATCCTTTTAATTTGTCGATCAGATCTCCGATAAGCGGTAAGGGGTAAGCATTTTTGACCATATGCTCGTTCAGGTACTGATAGTCTTGGCAGGATCGGAGCTTTCCATCTTTTTTGTCAATGAAGAAAAAGGGGGATTTGGAGATTTGGATTTTTCCGCTTTTGAGATGTTCTTCAATGAATTTTCTGCATGCTTCCATTTGTTCTGGGTTTAGGGGATAGTTTTTGACTCTCCTGGGTGTGAAGGATGGGAGGAGGTTGATGTGGTGGTCATAACTTCTTTTTGGGGGGAGTGTAGTGGTGGCTTCTTCGGAAAATACTTGTTGGTATTGTCAGAATTTTTCTGTTAGTTCTATTTCCTTCTTCTGCTCTTTTCGGGTGATATCCGTAGAGATGGTAAGCTTATGGATCTCTTCCTGATCGGTGCAGCATTGGATAAGTACTTCCTCATTAGGCTCCTCTGCCAAGTTGGTGGTGAGATATTTGACCAAATATCGTTGTTCCTCTGGGCATGCTTCCTTCTTTTCTCCTTTTAGTTCCCAGTGTACCCAGTCAATTATGGGATTGTGTTTGGCTAGCCAGCTCATTCCTAGGATCATGTCGGTTTTTCCACTCTTAATTACCAGGTAGTCTCTGGTTTCTCTTTTCCCTCCGATGGATGTGGTGATAGTGGCTTTGTGGGTTATATCTCCTCTGGTATTAGATGTTCCGTCCGTGTTGACAGCAATTCTTTATATTTTTAATTTGGTGAGGGGAAGTTGTAATTTCTGAGTGATGGATTCATTGATGAAGCAATTAGCTGCTCCACTGTCCACAAGGGCTTTAAGTTCAGTGGTTCTTGGAAGTATTTGAATGGGGATTGTGATTGACTTTCATTCTATAGATTGTCCATTCCAGGTCTTAGGAGAGGCACACACTGATTGAGCTCTCCTCATTAAAAACCCTTGGCTCGTTCCACTCAGTTCCTGAGTTCTTCTGTGCTTATTTTAGCAACAGTTTCCTTCTCCTCTTCTCCTTGGTAGACGGGTTCTTCGTACACCTTCTTGAGGATCTTAATGACGTCTTCTTCTTTTACGTCTTTATCTCTAAGAACCTTAATGTAATCGGCGACAGCCGATGATGCTGGGGTAGCGGAGATTTCTTTGGTTTGTTCCCTCTTTTGGAACTTAGTGTGGGAAGATGTTCCTGGTCGTGAATGGTTCCTGGTAGAGCATTCTACTTTGTGACAGATGAAGCAGTGATTTTCCTTTACATGTTTAGCGTGATTGAATGGGGATAGTTTGATGATGTCGACATCCATTGCATTAGGGTCATGCGGTTCTGCTTTGTATCGATTCCCTTTCAGGTCTCGAACTCTTTCAATCTGCCTCATTTGCCTATGAGTGGCTTTGATCCACTCTTTAAGGGTTTCCAGCTTTTTTACGGCTATGACTTTTTCCGTGATCAATGGATTGAGGCCTCTGACAAACCATTCTATCAGGGTGGTATCATCCGTCATCTTAGCTTTTCCGGCGTAGAGCTGGAAGTCCTGCATGTATTCCTGCAACTTCTTCATTGTAGGGAAGGAGTCTTTGTCCTTCTGTTTTAGAGCAGCTAACTTCCTTCTATGGTCCAAGTGGTCCTCCTTGGATGAAAACGCTGCAAGAAATCTTTCTTTGAAAGCTTTCCAGCCTTCAGTATCTGGGACTGTTCCCACCTCTCGCTGATTGTAGTATGCCTCCAAGAATGTCTTTCCTCTTCCTTTGCTCATCTTATTCAAGGCAGTATTGATTCTGTCTTGATCATAGGTGTAGATATCGTCGTTCATGGAGAAGTAGTTAGCCATGGTCATGATCCACCATGTTGCATCTTCCGATTCTCTGGAGAAGTCTGTTGGTAAGCCTGCCCATTTTTCTGACATCCTGGTCCTTTCTCGCCATGGGGGTGGATTGATATCCAGGGCTAGTTCTGGCTCTGTTGGTTGCGACATAGCTGTATTAGGTGGGACAGGAGTTGGAGTCCTGTCGGCTGCAACAGCTTCAGTGTTAAGGGCCAGAGGTGCGGGTAGGCTCTGAGAAGGGCGACGATAGGTTCCAGTTGAATGGGGTTGGGGGTTGTGATGATAGCTAGGAGAAGTAGAGCTTCCTCCAATTCGAAGTCTTTGAGATGAATCGGGGATTGGGTGGTTTTGGTAGGAGTTGTCGATGTTGTGTTGTTCTTCTCCCTTTGACAGGAGATCAGTGGCGGAGTAAATTCTGATGGATCTTCCCTAGTGGGGATTGAGGCCCACTAGACTCTTCTTGGTAGAACAAGGAGTGAACAAGGTTCAACTAGATCTTTTGTGATGTGATCTATGGGTATAGATCCAAGACACAAAGATATTGCCAAGTTCTAGCTGTCACTCTACAGTAGATAGGAGACTGATAGAAGTCCAGGATGGTTTTGGTAAGTCTTGCTGCATTCCTCACTTAGGAATGGCAGTTTGAACCAAATACCATGTAGATTAAACGTAGATCTAGTTAAGGAACTATTGTACATGGGCAGCCTCTATTTATAGGGGAATGGGAAACTACTATGACCGTAAATAGAGATCACAGGAAGAAGGGGGGGGCTGTCTATAGGGCAAAGGGTTTGTAGTTGATAGGCATGGGTGGGGGAAGTGGAGATCGCACCAGTGTAAGGGTGCAATTGAAAAGGAATAAGCGTCCATAGATAAGAAATAGAGTTCATACCAATATACTGGAAGGACATGGATGCAATCACATCCATGCGGGATCCGTGGGCCACTCTGGCATGGGTGTGGTCTCCTCTAGATGGATTGGTGGTGCTTGGACATTCCACCATCCTGGGACCGCATCACTGATAGGTTCCTCCTCCCAAGTCACTCCTTCTGCTTCTCCATTCCAGAATTGATGCCTCATGTCTAGGTTTCCTCTGTAGGCAGCAGTGGATATGTTGGCATTGAGCCATGGGCGATCTCCCTCATAAGGAAAAGGAGTGGCCCTCCACGGGTAGTCCACATGGTGCATGACATTAGCTGGGGGGTAATTTTCATCCCAACTACCAAAACAGTGGATGCAGTAGGAGTGGCAGCCCTATTTTTTAAGCACATATTCCCACGTTTCGGATTACACTCGAAAGTCATATCAGACAGGGGCCCACAATTCACATCTGCATTTGCTAAAGAACTAGCCCGATTACTCAACTATGACATTGCACTATCTACTGCCTACCACCCACAAACCAATGGGGAAACCAAATGAGTTAACCAGGAATTAGAAACTTACCTCCGAATATTCTGCCAAGGACAACAAGACCTCTGGAGCGAACTACTCCCAATGGCAGAATTCAATCACAATTCCTCAGTACACTCCACCACTAAACAAACCCCATTCCACTTAATGATGGGCTATGAACCAAGAGCCTATCCACCAATCGGAAAAATCTTTAACCCCACCCTCAAGAATCATCTGAAAAGATTAGAACATGCCTGAGATGAAGCACTGGCCACCATCACCAATGCCCAACAATTCTCCCACAACTTTTCAAAGTTCAAACCTTGGAAGAAAGGCGATAAAGTGTGGTTATCAAATAAAAACCTTAAAACCCCCTATCCATCAAAGAAGCTTGGCCCAAAAAGGGAAGGACCCTTTTCCATCATGAAAGTACTTTCTCCCATAACCTATTAATTGGATTTACCCCTAAATTGGAAAATCCATAATGTATTTCACACGTCACTCCTTTCTTTATTTGTCCAAAATGACGAATATGGGATCGCCGGAACTCCTCCATCCCCTGAAATCATAGGAGATGAAGAAGAGTACAAGATCGAGCATATCATAAATCACAGAGGACACCCAGGACACAGGGTGTATTTAGTGCAATGAAAAGGATATTCTACCACAGAAAATACCTGGGAACCAGAAACCAACTTCACCCATGCCAACGAAACACTATATGCATATAAAAGAAAACACAAATTATGATTGACGATAAACAGCCCACCGAACATTGTGACTTCTACAAGTTCTCACTCAAAACTGACAAACCCACCAAATACTCCTATTGCTTTTCCCGCATCTCAGTCTTTATCCCAAAAAGAAAAAGACATTATGACCAGCAACACATCCAAATCCACATGTGCTATTGCCAAGAACGATACTGCCCGTATCACTACTAGTTCACCATTCCCTTCCTTATCATCAACCACTCCCTTCCTTTCTTCTTACCTTATGGATGACCCCCTCTTCCCATTTTAATTACTTTACGCTTCATCATTCAAATCCAATTTGAGCTCTACTCCGACAATATCGATCTCTCCTCTTACGCCACCATTTTCTTCTTCATATATGTCCCTTATCCTTGCCCTGATCAAAGATGTCTTCAATCTCCAGATCCTCTCACCCTCTTATAGGAGAATCACTTACGCTGCCATTTTGGATGACCCTCAAGGATTAGCTTTATTAGAGGCCAACCTGGAACTCAGAAAACTATCCTCTGTCGTCCTCCTCATCAAGACCTACCGCAGCTATGTCACCACAAGACTCCTGGTCGAAGAAAACATCGTTGAAAACCTTAGTGAGGTGATCGCAAAAAATCTCCACACAGCTGGGGGCCAAACCCTCGATGCCCTCCACTTCTGTGGACTGGGATACTTCATCAAATGACTCCCCACCTCCACCTTCTTCAGGAAGATCTATCCCATCTACCTCCAGTTACCCAGAGATATGGGACAGCGAGGATTTATCGACATTGAACTTGTGAGACAGTTCGCCTTCCTTAATGGCAGCAGTTTCCCGTTTGAGACTAAGCCAGATTGACGGATCAGAGGAGAATCGGGAGATAGTGAGGAATGAGAGAATATTCTTCCCCTCCCGATTCGTGTCAATCAACCTCTTATGGAAGTTAAGGTCCCAGAAACTTCAGAAAGATCCAAAGAAGAAATCGACGAACCCCTGCAACAGCCAGCACTCCCCACCACCCTGACCTCCCACTCCTTACCCAGACACCCTCAGCAACCTAAGCAACCTCTCTCCACCCGAATCTCCTTCTGCAGAAATGACTCCCCATCTTCGCCAACCCTCTCCCAAACTTATCAATGTTATCAATGCGGAAGTCCCCACCATCTCTGACCTTTCTGCCCCCACTACACCTGTCCCTACTGTCAACAGGATGCCCCTGGGCACCCCCAACATCTCTGCCCCGAGCGCACAGAGGGTAGATCTGACTAGATGGATGATGGATTGGGATGAGATCGATGAGGCTCATCAACCTTATCGACGGGGTAATGTCACGCATTATGTGGAGTACCCATGGAGGGCCATCCCTTTTCCTCATGAAAGGGATCGCCCCTGGCTCAATGCCAACATCACCACCACTGCCTACAGGGGAAACCTCGATATGCAACATCAGTTCTGGAACAGAGAGGCCGAAGGAGCAACCTGGGGAGAGGAACCATTGGGCAACGAAGTCCCCGGATGGTGGAATGTCCAGGCACCACCCATCCACCTAGAGGAGACCACACCCATGCCAGAGTGGCCCACAGATGCCACATGGATGTGATCACATCCATGCCTTTCCGTTATCTCGGTATGAACTCTTTTTCTTATCATTGAATTATAGTTTCTTTTCAATCGCACCCTTATACTGGTGTAATCCTCCATTCCTCCACCTATGCCTATCTCCTGTAACCCTTCGCCCTATGGACAGCCTTCCCTCCTTCCTGTAGCCACTTCTTATGGTTATAGTAGTTTCCCCTTTTCCTTATAAATAGAGCTGCCTATGTACGATTATTCCCTAACTAGATCTATGTTTAATCTATGTGGTATTTGGTTCAATGGTTACCCCTGAAGCAAAGGTCACCAATAAGACTTACCCAAACCATCCTGGACTTCTATCAGTCTCCTGTCTACTGTTGAGTGACAGCTTGAACTTGGCAAAGTCTTTGTGTCTTGGATCTATATCCGTAGATCACGTCACAGAGGCAGCCATAGAACATGGGACCCTTCTAAATGACGAACATCAGCTATGGGACATCAAAGATGGAACTGTACTCACTGAGATCAGAGGCCTGGATGGAAAGCCATTCATGGATGGGTTGAAGAGGAGTGACCTTGATATGGAATGCAGGATATGAAGTCCGAGTCTCTGAGCGATAAGCTGATCAAAGGCACCTAGGTTTGGTCCATACCTTAGGCACATGGCTAAGACTGATTCCTGGGCCACGGTGGCTTTGTGATAGAGGATGAGGTGATGATTCAGGATCTGCCTGATTAGGACTCTCTCAAGGAAAGGTAAACCATCCACCTTTCCAAGGTGCAGCATAAACTTCACATAAGGTTGCGTAGAATTTAGCTAGAGAGCTAACTATAATATATAGGTGCTTATATACTAAATGGGGTAGAGATGGGAACATATTCCTATATGGAATGGGAGTCCGAATAGGAATAAGATTCACTCCTGTTCAGGAATGAAGAATGGAAAGCATCCTAAAGAAATATACAGTTTAATGAATCACGCACTGCCTATGGAGAAAAGGGAAGGGCAGTGCATGGGAGTTCTCCTAATTGAGGATAAACTCCAAACCTAATCTCTAAGGCAGATATATGAGTTCAGCGGAATAAGAGGAGGGGTAATACTGCATCAGGCTGCTGTGTGGAGAAGGTATGGGGAATGCAGTAACTTGCCATAACTGAGAAGGAACTAATATATCCTAGTTGAGAAAAGGGGTGAGTCATTCCTCAGAGGGAGGATGGACAAGAAGGGGAAAGAAACTACAGAAACAGAAGAAAGGAACTTAGAGAAAAGGAAAGGGTCTGTCCAACCGGAGTAGGAACTCTGCAAGTTCCTTGGCATCCCATGTGAACCACTCTGGATTCCCCAGGGGAACATTCTCTTGGTTGTCAGGGAGAGGAGGAGATGTGTTCCAAATGTCAAGGGATTCTCCCCAAGCGAGCCTGCTTGAGAAGTTATTGTCCACATCCATGGCCTGCTCTAGTGAATTGAAAGAAAAAGACAGCGCATCCAACTCTTTGGGGAACGGAGTTGGAGGCCTCACCCATCGTTCCGTAACATTACCTTCCTCCTCTGGGTAGACTGGATGATTCCATTCATCCATTACCCTGTTAAGCCCAGCTATAGTCTCTGACAAGGGGGCAGTCAGGAGCAGCATGGCCAGGGCATACCTCATGGCAGTTTGGGCAGGAGTAGAAGGGGCACTGCCAGTAGAGGAGGTGTTGTCCTCCACACTCGGGGCAGGACTGGGGTAGAGAAGGGGTGGTGAGGGTGGGGCAATGGAAGGGAGGATGGCCGGGGTTTCGGTGGGAGCAGATGGTGCAAATGACATGGGGACAGTCCCAGGTGGTGGGGTGGGTGAAGTTGCAATGCGTGCAATGGTAGTCAGTTCTAAGGTCGATATCCTCAGGGATATTCCGAGAGAGGGTAGGAAGTCCCTGGCAGAGAGCGGGGGGAGATGCAATCCTTCATAAAGGGTTGTCTCTAGGTGGAGTAGCCGGGTCAGGGATGGGGATAGATGGGTCGGAGTTGTGATGGTAGGGATGGGGGGGAGCCGATGGGTCTGCCAATTCGAGGGGGTCTGGTAGTATGAAGGAGAGGGAGTGAGCAGGCTCAGGAGGGATGAAGGGATCAGTATCCCCTCCATCATGGCTTGTTCTCTCTGCTGAGATTCAGGAGAGTAGAGCCAGTGCTGGACTAGGAGGCACAGTTCCTCTGCTAGTTCCAATGAGATTGAGAACCAGCCTTCTGTTTCTGATGACCCTCCCTTGGATATTTGGGGCGAGGGGGCCGATGAGCTCCCAGATAAGCTTGTGTACCCCGAGGAGGGGGATCTCCCTGATAACTCTATGGAATCCTGCTTCATGGAGGGACTGGGCAATGAGGACCCCAAGGTAGACGAAGTTGGAGGCAAGGATGGGTTGGCAGTGGACTGAGAAGGGGCTGACATAGTCGTCAGAGGAATCAGAGGGGTTGTTGCGAGTAGAACGAATGTTGGCGTATACTTCATAGGTGTTTATAAGGGTGGTAAGGGGGCGAACTAGATCTGAGTGGCATCACTCAACTAGCCAGGCTGCTACATAAGGGGAGTTTAAGAGATTGTGGTAAAGGTACCCCCTTTCCAACCAGGGAACCAATTTTAAGTTGTAGGCATCTCCTGCTTTTGCCATAATGACAGGGATATTTGGTTCGTGAGGAGGAATGCCAAATGGGGCAACTACCAATTGTGGTATGTCAATAGTAGTTCTTGGCGTGCCAGTGGTAGGGACAGTAGTCAATCTTGCAATAGAACCAGTGTTCTCCAACATGTTTGTTTAAGAAATGAATGCATTTTTCTTTGATAATGATTTTCTGGCCATCACAAATGACCTCTTTTGTAGTGGCGGGAATGAATTCAGTGTGCCAGTGGCCGTATCTCTTGTCCTGAAAGGTGGGTTTGGTGTTGTAGACCATGATAGTCAATTCTGAATTTGGTGTGCCTTTTTATAGGCACCAAGGAGCTCATCTGAATGGGTGAAGTTGACTTCCGGTTTCCAAGTGTTTTCGGAGTGAGGATAGCCTTTCCATTTGACTAGATAGGAAATATTATGAGATTCCCCTTTGTGGGATAAGATTTCCTCTATCTCGTATTCCGGTTCCTCATCAAGGTCTATTACTGGTTCAGGGGCAGTGTTTCTGAATTTGGGGGATTCCATAAATGGAGAAAGGAGTGAAGTGTGGAAGACATTATGGATTTTCCAGTGGTCCAGTAGGCGGAGTTCAAATGAGATGTTGTTGATATTTTGTAAGACCCTAAATGGGCCCTCTCATTTTGGCAAGAGCTTTCATAATTCTCCTTTGGTTTTTAGGTTTTTGGTGGAGAGCCAAACCATATCCCCAATCTGGTATGGGGAGTAGGCTTTCCCTTTTTGTCTCCTTTTGTAATCCTTCTGGGTGTAGGTAATGGCGGCCATGGCTTCCTTCCACACAGAGCCTCATTGGTCTAGGGTGAATTGCACTGCTGGGATAAAGGTTTTTGTAATAGGGGGGAATCCCCATGGTTCATATCCGTTTATCATCAGGAACAGAGATTGTTTCGTGGTATTTGTGACAAAATATTCGCAGGTAGGTTTTGAGTTCCTGATTAACCCTTTCTGTTTCTCCATTTGTTTGTGGGTGGTATGCAGTTGACAACTTTGGATCATACTGGAGTAGTCTGGCCATTTCCCTGGCAAAGGCACTGTTGAATTGGGGGCCCTGATCAGAGATGATGGAGTCATGGATGCCAAAATGGGGGAATTGAAACAACCTAAAAGAGTTGTGTCGTCAGTCTAACCACCAGAGCCTCAACCACTACCGGAGTGAAGGGATGTAGCGAAAAGACCCAGTTTCAAGGATTTTGATAGATAACCTCTTCTTTCAAAGGGGACTCTAGTAGGGGATCCCTTCAGTGGGAAATCTCCAAGACTTCAGAACTGGGGAGCCAGCTCTGCGATCTTGGGGGTTTATATACTATTCTACTGTTTGTACATGTTTGTACTACTACTAAATAGGGAACCAATAGGATATGATTCTGAATTATAAATACAAGGCAATGCGCACAGCCGAGTGTGGCAGCCAATAGGATAATAGAGAAATGGAATCGTACCATAAAGGCTGTGCTGCTGGAGTCAGCCTAAGTCATAAGGAGTATGGCACTGCCATAAGATGGAAGAGAAGCATGCAGGAATTAAATAGGCATGTTTCTGAAACATAGAAGGAATGGGAATTAAAAGTGTTCATTTACCAGCAGGTATAGATATGAAGTCTGAAATAGAAGCCTGTGGTAATTAAATACTTAAGGTTCAAGCATGTTCAACATGTGTCTTCAATGAGGTGAGAAGTAGTCAATACTTCTGTGAAATAGATGTGGCAGCATGCTGCACACATGAGGCATAGACATGCATTTGCTGCATGTTTCAGGGTTTCATGGAGATCTGTGAGAGATCCTCCGATGTCTAGGTTTCTATAAATAGTAAGTACTTCCCATGAATGCAGAAAAGCACTAAGTTCAATAAGATAAGGGATTGACTAGCAATCCTTCTAGTGTTTCTGTAGTAGGTGTCAAGCCTAGGTGTCTTCAATAGATATGGTCGTGAAGATTGCATGACCGAGCATGTGACTGGTGTCATGATGTCATAAGCACATGATCTAGAGGTCACGTGACCGTCGTGAAGTCGAAATAAAAGTTGAATAAAATAGAGTTGTAACAGGAATACGTGTTTCAGAAATAGGGTGGCAACCCCCTCTGCAGTCACGGATTTGGTAGTCGGGATGAAAATAGCCCCCTTTGAAAGTCCATGGTCCACCATGACTAAAATAGTGTCCCACGGTGGGGCCAGGGGAAGATCGGTGATGAGATCCATGGATAGGTGCTGGAAGGGCCAGGTGGCAACCGTGGGGATTGGTAGGATAGGGGGTCGATTGGGGTATCAACCTTGTGTTTCTGACAAACAGGGCATCCCACCAAGTAGCGGCAGAGGAATCGGGCCATCCTGGGCCACCAGTAGTCCTGGGAGATAAAGTTGTAGAGATGGTAGAAACCAGGGTGTCCGGTAGTGACTGTGTTATGAATAGCATGGACCAGTGGCTGTCAGTATTCCTCGTCGACATAGAGCCGTCCCTGGTAAAAGAGTAAATGATTGTGGACCTCCCAATCGGAGGCCACCATGCGGGGGAATGCAGGATCACCCTGCTCAACCCGGAGCAGTGCGTTGAGGGCAACAGGGTCGTGCAACGGTTTCTCAAGTTGTGTGTGGAGTGTAGTGTCGAGGGAGTGGATGAATACGTTGTCAGGGATTAGCTGGAGAGGTTCCCAAGTTTCATCCGCCATGTCCGGTCGGGATAGGAAGTCCACTGGTGTGACACGATCTACGGATATAGATCCAAGACACAAAGGTATCGCCAAGTTCTAGCTGTCACTCAACAGTAGACAGGAGACTGATAGAAGTCCAGGATGGTTATGGTAAGTCTTGCTGCATTCCTCACTTAGGAATGGCAGTTGAACCAAATACCACATAGATTAAACGTAG
>JBBPJU010000825.1:0-16758 GCA_038088875.1 Austroboletus festivus
TAATAGGGATCTATACCTTAGGGGATCACTATAAATACGGTAGCCGTCTGTACTTGTAGCCTCAGCTAGATCTACGCAATCACAAGTGTGGTGTCTAGTTTCCTCAGTGTGAAAGAGTCACTGCAGCGATCACCTTTGGATTTCTACTAGTCTTCATGCTACTATTGAGTGCACGCTGCGATAAAGGATCAGACTAGGTGTCACGCTTGTCCAGCGTAACACCTGGGAACCAGAAAGCAACTTCACCCATGCTGACAAAACCCTCCAAACGTATAAAAGAAAACACAAGTTATGATTGACAACAAACAACCTACTGTCTGCTGTGACTTCTACCAATTCTCCCTCATAACCAATAAACCCACCAAATACTCCTACTGATTCTCTCACATCTCCATCTTTGTTCCAAAAAGAAAAAGACATTACAACCAGCAATATATCCAAACTCACAAGTGCTACTGTCAGATTCATTATTGCCCTTATCATTACTAAATTTAGCCCAACATTCCTCTCTTTATTGTCAATCATTCTCTTCCTTTTTTTTCTACCTTATGGATGACCCTCTCTTCCTTTTTTTTCTACCTTACAGATGACCCTCTCTTCCCATTTTAATCACCTTAAAATTTGTCATTCACATTCAATTTGATCTCTACTTCGATGATCTCAATCTCTCCTCTCATGCCATCATTTTCTTCAACATATATGTCCCTTATTCTCACCCTAATCAAAGATGTATTCAATCTCCAGATCCTCCCGCCCTATTATAGGAGAGTTGCTTATGCCGCCATTTTGGATGACCCCCAGGGATTAGCTTTATTTAAAGCCAACCTCGAACTCAGAAAACTATCCTCAGTTATCCTCCTCATAGAAACTTATCGAAGCTATGTCTCCACAAGACTCCTGGTTGAAGAGAACCTCATTGAAAACCTTAGTGAGGTGATTGCAGAAAATCTCCACATGGCAGGAGCTCAGACCCTCAACACCCTCCACTTCTGTGGATTGGGATATTTCATCAAATGACTCCCAGCCTCCACCTTCTTCAGAAAGATCTACCCCATTTACCTCCAGCTACCCAGAGGTATGGGACAGCGAGGATTTATCAACATCGAACTTGCACAACAGTTAGCCTACCTCAATGGCAACAGTTTCCCATTTGAGACTGAACAGGCTCGACGAATCCAAGGAGAATCGGCAGATAGCGAAGAACAAGAGAATCTTCTTCCCATTCTGATTTGTATCAAAGGACCTCTTACGGAAGTTAAGGTTCCTGAAACTGCAGAAAGATCTGAAGGGGAAGTCAATGAAGCGCCTCCCAGACAGCTTATCCTCCCAACCACACCATCCCCCCACTCCTTACCCAGACTCCCTCAGCGACCTAAGCAACCTCTCTCCACCAGAATCACCCTCCCCTGAAATGAACACTCCTTGCCCACTGCCAGTCGAACCTACCAATGCTATCAATGTGGAAGTCCCCACCATCTCCATCCTGCCTGCCCCAACTACACCTGCCCCTACTGCAGACAGGGCACTCCAGGACATCCCCAACATCTCTGCCCTGAATGCCCAGAGGGTAGATCTGACTAGGTGGATGATGGATTGGAGTGAGATTGATGAGGTTCATTGACCTTATCAATGGGGTAATGTCACACATCAGGTGCACTACCCAAGGAGGGCCACTCCTTTAAACGAGGATGGAAGTCAATGTTTCCCTCCTCTAGATTACCGGACAACACTGTACTATCGAACGAGCAACGATCTATGACAATCCCTGTCACCATTCGAACCCCATCCAGAATCATCGAAACCCATGCCCTGATCAACAGCAGAGCTACCGGAAACTTTATCAATGCCAAGCACGCACGAAAGTGGAAGGTCCCCCTCACAAATCTAAAAGAACCCTGAAATGCTATCAATGCAGATGGATCCCATAATGCTGGAGGAAGCATCACCCAGTGCGGATTCCTGACCATGACCATAGGAGATAAGACCTGAAGAAGGAGCCTGATGGTGCTTGGTTCTGGCAAGACACCTATTATTTTAGGAATAGCGTGGCTAGCCGAGGAAAACCCAATAATCGACTGGGAGAAGTGGAAACTTCTCCTAGTATCTGATGAAGAAGTCGAGGAAAGACCACTTCAGGTGGCACAGCGATACCTGGCAAAGTATATCGCTGAGGATCTGGATGACCCCTCAGAGGAGGTGATCATAAGAGAAAGTCTTGACAAGGAGATCCACAAGACAACCATGTCCATGGAAATTGCCAGCAAGCAGATCCAGCAAGAAAAGACCCTGCCGAAGGAGTACCACAAGTATCGGAGAGTATTCTCCGAGGAAGCAGCCACCACTTTACCCCCATCCTGGAGCTATGATCATTGGATTGAGCTCATCAAAGATTTTATACCCCAATGAGCAAAGAACTATTCCCTCAACCTGGAAGAGACGACGGCATGCCAGGAGTTCATCTCCGAGCACCTGAAGAGCAGAAAGATCACACAGTCCACTTCCCCCCAGGCGTTCCCCTTCTTCTTCATAAAGAAGAAGGATGGAAAGCTGAGACCCTGCCAGGACTACTGCTATCTCAACTCAATGACCATCAAGAATGCCTACCCACTTCCCCTCACTGCAGACCTAATAGACAAGGTCAAGGACTCCCAAGTGTTCACCAAAATGGATGTCCACTGGGGGTATAACAATGTCCTCATCCACAAGAAGGACCAATGGAAAGCAGCGTTCATCACTCCAATGGGGCTATTTAAGCCCACTATAATATTCTTCAGGCTGTGCAATTCACCAGCAACATTTCAGGCACTCATGGACAATATTTTCACAGATTACCTAGCTGAGGGGTGGCTAATCATATACATGGACGATCTCCTAATCCACTCGGCCAACCAAGAGGCTTATGATGAGCAGACAAAGAAGGTGCTCATGAGGCTAGCAGAGCACCACCTTTATTTAATATTGGAAAAATGTTCCTTCAATGTCCCAGAGATGGAATACCTGGGAATGGTGTTGAAGGAAGGGAGTGTAGCTATGGACCCCATAAAACTAAAGGCAATCGAAGATTGGGAGGCCCTAAAAACAGTAAAACAAGTATGCTCATTCCTTGGGTTTTGCAACTTTTACAGGAAGTTCATCCCCAAATTCTCCAACCTGGCCCGACCTCTCACTGCCCTGACAGTGAAAGGAAGCGGTGGGAGTGGTCCCCTGAGGCCGATGATGCGTTCTGAGCCTTAAAGAGGCTTTTCCTCTGCACTCCCATACTACACTACCCCAACCCCAGAAAACCATTCTGGCTGATGACCGATGCATCATTAGTGGCTGCTGGAGCAGTACTTATGCAGAAGGACAGCAACAGAGATCTCCACCCATGTGCCTACTGATCATCCATGTTCACTCCAGCTGAGCAGAATTATGACATCCACGACCAGGAACTCCTGGCTATCATCCTGGCACTCAAGGATTGGTGCCACCACCTCACCGGAACTGCGTTCCCAGTAACAGTTCTCACTGACCATAAGAACCTCACCTACTTCCGACAACCCTGTGACCTGTCACAATGCCACACCCGGTGGCAGTTATTCTTACAAGATTTTGACCTTCACCTGGTCCACACTCTAGGGGGACAGATGGCTCCGGCAGACTCTCTGTCCTGGCCAGACATTGCTGATGAAACTTGGGATCCGATCCAACTGATCCCTGATGATGTGTTCATCAGATCAATCGATGTTGCTCTCCATACCCAACTCAAGAAACCCCTATGGGACCCAGCAGCACTGAAGGCACTACTCCACATTGAGCAAGGAGACCCAGCATTCCCCCACACAATGGCCTCTGATTGGGAGGTCCACAACCACTCTCTTTTCTACCAAGGATGGCTCTATGTTGACGAGGAATACCGACAGCCACTGGTACATGCTATACATAACACCATCATAACCGGACACCCCAGATTCTACCATCTCTACAACTTCATCTCCCAGGACTACTGGTGGCCTGGGATGGCCCGCTTTCTCCAGCGCTACCTCGCCAGATGCTCTGTTTGCCAAAAACATAAGGTCAACACCCACCTCAATCAACTCCCCATTGTTCCTATCCACACTGTCACCACCCACCCCTTCCAGCATCTGTCCATGGACCTTATCACCAACCTCCCCCCCACACCTCTATGGAACACTATATTAGTCGTGGTGGACCATGGACTTTCAAAGGGGGCTATTTTCATCCTGACTACTAAATCCATAACTGCAGAAGGAATAGCAGCCCTATTTTTAAAGAATGTATTCTCCCATTTTGACATTCATGACTCTATCATCTCTGACTGAGGTCTCCAGTTTAATAGCACATTTGCACAAGAAATGGCCCGATTACTCCAATACAACCCGAAGTTGTCCTCTATCTATCATCCACAGACAGATGGGGAGATGGAAAGGATCAACCAAGAGCTGGAAACATATTTAAGGATCTTTTGCCACAAGAACCCCTCCTCTTGGAGTGACTTCCTCCCCATTGCCAAGTTCACCCACAACTCCTCCACTCACTCAACCATGAAACAACCCCCATTTCTCCTGATGAATAGGTATGAATCACGAGGGTTCCCCTCTATCATGAAGACTTTCATCCCTGCCATACAGTTCACCCTTGATCAATGGAGAACCGCATGGAAAGAAGCCACTGCAGCCATCACATATGCTCAGAAGGATTACGAGAAATGCCAAAAAGGGAAAGCCTACTCCCCATATCAGATTGGGGATCTGATCTGGCTCTCCACAAAAAACCTAAAAACAAAAGGGGAATTACGAAAGCTTTTGCCAAAAAGAGAAGGCCTGTTTAGGATCTTACAAAATATTAATAATGTCTCCTTTGAGCTCTGTCTACTGGAACACTGGAAAATCCACAACATATTCCATGCCTCCCTCTTGTCCCCCTTTACAGAATCTGACGAATACAGAAACACCACCCCTGAACCCATTATGGAACTCGACGAGGAACCAGAGTACGAGATTGAGGAAATCCTATCCCACAAAGGGGAGTCTCGTAACCTATCCTTTTGGGTCAAGTGAAAAGGCTATCCTCATTCCGAAAACACCTGGGAACTGGAAGCCAACTTCACCCATTTGGATGAAGCACTAACTGCCTATAAAAAGGCACACCATATTCAGAAATAGACATCATGGTCTACCCCACCCAGCCTATCTTCCAGGACAAGAGATATGGCTGCTGGCACACCGAATTTATTCCTGCTAAAACCAAAGAAGTTGTCCGTGACAGCAAGACAATCATCATAAAAGAAAAACGAGTCCACTTCCTCAATCAACATGTTGGAGAACACTGGAGTTTTTATAGAATCGACTCCTGTCCCTACCACTGGCACACCAAGAACTACTACTGATATTAATCATCTAGTAATTGCTCCTTATGGAATACCCCCAAATGAACCTATCATCCCTCTTGTCACCACTAAAGTGGAAGATGCCTACAATTTCAAATCCATTCCCCAATTAGAAAGGGGATACCTTTACCACAATCTCTTGGACTCCCCTTACGTAGCACATTGGCTTGTTGAGTGATGCCACACTGATCTTGTCCACCCCCTTACCACCCTTATAAACACCTATGAGGTGTACTCCAACATCCGCTCTACCCGCAACCACCCTAGCAACTCAGACGATGACCATGTCAGCCCCTTCTCTGTCCACCAGCAACCCATCCTTGCCTCTAACCTCATCTATCTCAGGGTCCTCATTGGACACGCTCTTCACGAGGGAGGATTCTACAAGGTCGTTGGAGAGATCCCCCTTCTTGGGATCCACAAGATCGTCTGGGAGCTCATTGGCCCCCTTGCTCCTAACATCCAAGGGCGAGTCATCCGGAACCACCAGCTGGTTCTCAATCTCATCAGAACTAGCGGAGGAACTGCACCTCCTAGTCCAGCGCCACCTCTACTCGCCTGAATCTCTGCAACATGAGCAAGCCATGATGGAGGGGATGTTGATCCCTTCGTCCCTCCTAAGCCTGCTAGAACCCTCTCCCCCTCACTACCAGACCCCCTGGAATTGAAGGACCCATCATCTCCACCAAGAGCCTACCAGCACGACACCGACCCCCCATCCCTATCCCCGACCCGTCTACTCCACCTTGAGACAACCCTCTATGAAGGATTGCCTCTCCCCCTGCTCTCCGCCGAGGTCTCCCCACCCTCTCTCAGAATATCCCTGAGGATAATGACATCCTCACTGGCTACCACTGCACACATTGCAACTATGCCCACCCCACCTCCTGGGACTGTCCCCATGTCATTTGCTCCATCTGCTCCCAAAGAAGCCCTGGTCACCCTCCCTTTCACTGTCCAACTCTCACCACTCCATCCCTCCCCCAATCCTACCCCGAGTGCGGTGGATAGCATCTCCTCTACTGGAGATGCCCATTCTACTCATGCCCCCACTGCCATGAAATCTCCCCTGGCCATGCCGCACCTGACTGCCCCCTTGTCCAGTATAGTTGCAGGGCTGAGTGAATTAGTGGATGAATGGAATCATCCACTTTACCCGGAGGAGGAGGGTAATGTTACAGAATGATGGAGATGGTCTCCCATGCTGTACCCGGAGGCACTGGATGCCCCATCTTTTTCTTCTTCCCTAGAGCAGCCTATGGATCTTGATGCCAACTTTTCCAGTGGACTAGCCTGGGGAGACTCCCTGGACATCTGGAATGCTTCTCCTCCCTTACCGGAGAACCAGGAGAATGTTCCTCTGGAGAATCCGCAGTGGTTCACCTGGGATGCCAAGGAACTCGTGGAGTTCCTACTCTGAATGGACCGCCCTTTCCCCTTCTTGTAAATGCATTCCTCTTTCCCTCCCCTTTTTTTCCTTTTCCCTTCTTCCGAGTTCCATCAGGAGCTCCACTTATCTCAACTAGGATATATTTGTTCCTTCTCCAGTTATGGCAAGTTACTGCATTACCCATACCTTTTCCCCACAGCATCCTGATGCCAGTATTACCCCTTCTTACTTCTGCCAAACTTATATATCCATTTTAGAGATAAACTTTGAACCTTATCCTCAATAAGGAGGGGTTCCTTGCACTGCCCTTCCCTTCCTATTCATAGGCAGTGCAAGATAGATTAAACCATATATCTGTCTAGAATGCTTTCTATTCTTCATTCCCTTTGGGAATGAACCTTACTTCCATTCAGAAAATCCTCCCTTATGGCAGTATGTTCCCATCACTTCTCCATTTAGTATATAAGCGCCCCTTGTATCATAGTTAGCTCTCTAGCTAAATTCTATGCAACCTTACGTGAAGTTTACGCTGCACCTTGGGAAGGTGGACAGTTTACCTTTCCTCGAGAGAGTTCTATTTCGGCAGCTTCTGAGCTACCATTCTCTCATCTTTAATGAAACCCTCATGGCCCAGCAGTCAGTCCTCACAGTGTGCCTTAGGTTCGCCCCTAACCTAGGCTCCTTTGATCAGCTAATCTCATGGAGACTTGGCCTTCACATCCTGCATTCTGTATCACCTGCCTTATCCATTAGATAAAACAACCTCTTGAGAGTTATATTTTTAACCAACCAACCAGAGCCACCATCAACGACCAGCATTATAGGAATTAGAAGGAAGGAGTTCTTATGCCACTTAGGCCTTAGGTCTCTTTGGAGAGGTGGAATCTCCAAAAGGCTTTCCTCTGAAGTGTCTTAAGAGGTGGGAACTCCAAGAGGCTTTCCTCTGGAGTATCTTAAGAGGTGGAAGCTCCAAGACCACTAAACTAGGGATCCAGTCTAGCAACTTGGGCCTTTATATACTATCCTACTGTATGTATATGTTTGGTTCTACCTAAAGAGGAACAGCCAATAGGAATACTCTAAAGTATTAAGATATTCGTAAATACCTATGGATTTTAAGATATATCAATATAATAAAGAGAAATGAAAGTGGCACCACTTGTGGCAGCCAATCATAGGAGTTTGATAATAAATATCAAATGGAGCCAGTGCAAACCAGTGCATGGCAATGCATATACCCTGTACCCATCTAGAGTCAAGGTGAGTCATAGATAAGATGGATCATATCCACCAATAGGGATAGATCCTGAATATGAAATATAAAAGGAAATGGAAAGCATATGTTTACCAGCAGGTATAGATAAGAACTTCTAGAAGAGAAGCCTGTGGTAATTAAATACTTGAGGTGTATGTGTATTCAACATGTGTCTTCAATGAGGCAAGAAGCAATCCATGCTTCTGTGAAATGGATGTGGCAGCATGTTGTACATATGAGGCATAGGTGAGGTAAACATGTGGTCAACACATGTTGTGACTTTGCATAATTGGGGTCAATAGAGGGATCCTCCTTCTAAGGATAAATATGGTAAGTATTTCCCATGAATGTGGAAAAATACTAAGTCTTGAGTATTAAGAATTGACTAGCAATCCATAGTGCTTAGAATAAGACTTGAAGTTAAATAGGCATAAGGATCACATGACCGTGCATGTGATTGAGGTCATAGGCATGTGACCAGCACATGACTGTGAGAATGTCTTGATAAATAAGGAAAGAAACAAAAAGAGAAGGCTTGGAAAAGTGCCATTGTAACATTAGAGGCATTGTTTTGGCATCTTCATCATCAGGATCATCTGCCTCATCTACAAGAATTTCAGCACATGCTTGTTTTGCCAAAGATAGTATATATGGATCAGGAGACCAATAAATACCATTTAGGATCCATATAGCAATTGCTTTCAAGGCAAGTGAATTGATGTTGGCACGATATTTGGGTGTCAGAGTTTTAAGATTTTCAAGAACCAGATACACAGCACCCAAGAGGAGCCATTTGAAGAACCTTCATTGATGCACATGTTAGATGACTTTGAAAAATAACTGTGATTGAATGGAATAACATACCACCAGTTATGAAATCGAATTTTAACCATGGTTTGCAAGATTAGCTGCTGGGGAAAAAAAACAAGAACACGGTTGGCCCTTCTGAATGGTACTCTGATCTCCAGATGAGCACAGCCCTCTTGCCCTTGTATAGCATTGGATGCATTATTTCCAGAGATACAACCAAAGAGAATTCTGCTTTGTCTATCAAGATCATCTGTGAGCTTCAGCAGATTCTGATTTGTAAGCAGTTCAACAGGTTTGCGAGCATGGAATATACTGTCATGAAGTTGATATGAGACTGACTTCTCTGTTGTGTATGCTTGGATATAATGGATATCGGGGCATTTTCCACCTGGTGTCCAATGAAAGCCAGCAATATCCTTAAGATGCATTTGATTATCAACATAGAATGCCTTGCTCCATTGAGGGACATATTTGATACCAGCAGCATTAGAACACAGATGCTGCAGGATTGCACTGTGGCCACTTTTACACCAAGAAACAACATTACCAGGCACTCTGAACTCCATGGCAACATCAATGAGCCATTGGTCCTTGTTAATAGCATCCATATCTAACACATGGGTGAGGTCATTGAGTGCTTTGACACATTCATAAGGGATTTCATTGGGATCCTCCTGATCCTGATGATCTTCATTGTTGGTGAAGTCATGAACTGTGGCACCTTTCCAGCCATGTAGTTCATGTCCAAAATAGGCTTCGACAAAATATGGATGAAGGCGCTGAATGTGACAAAGATACTTATGTGTGAAATCCTGAAGAATATGGGGAGGAACATTCAAACTTCTGAAATGCAAGTGACCTGCACAATCTTGGCTTGTTTGAAGAGCTATCTCATATGACAGAGGCCAATGAGTTACCATGTTTGGCATTAGATCCATGATGGTGGAGCAAAGGCATTAATTGTATATGAGCTCCAAGTCGGCAGTGGATATGCGATTGGATTCGAATCGTCCATACATATGTGGGAAGAACACATGCACAACAGAGCGATTAGCCACCTTCCCAAACAGCATGTTGGAAACAGTGTGCATTAGGACATAAATTGTATTGCCCTACCAAAACAATTGGTGGGTTCAGCAATGTGAATATCACAGAAAGGGTATTTGCATATCTGATCATCTACTGTGAGGGATATAACATGGTTGTTTTTTGTCAATGTCTCCCTAAATGATGGTACAGGCCATAATGTTAGAGGAACAGAATATGGCAGTGACTTGGTGGTGCCAATGAGGGAATCAAAATCATGAGTAATGTTGACCTGTTGAATAGGGCATAAACCTTGACAAGCATTGAGAGTGATGTTCCTCTGGGTATCCAAGACAAGGCCCTCATGACCAGTGAGCATGAACTTGATGAATTTTATTTCATCATTATTATTTCCATCATGTATGGCATTGTAGAGTTGTATTCCCCGCCAGATGAACTCCACTAGAGAATGCTGTTTGGGCTCCTATTCATGATTGTCTGGATACGTTTGCATAGGTAGAAGTGGTATTTGGCAGGTATTGATGAGAGGGGGAGGATGTGGGGGGAAAGAAGGAAGAAAGATATATACATGCAGTATATATAACCAGATGAACTGAATAGTTCAACAAGCAAGAGGCTCTTATGGGATTTCCTCAATTTTACATTTTATATGTGAACCTGATCAAACAAGATTGGATGTGGGCAGCACTGCCACCCGTGTGTGCATGGCACATGTTTATGTTTTCCCTATTTCAATCCATGCAGATGTAATTGGATGTGGGTGGTGGCACCACCTGTGTGTGCATGGCACATGTATGAGTGTGACTAGCAAATATGGCCAGGGTAGACATAGAAGGGTGTTTAATGGGTGGGCGGCTGTGCTGCCTGTTTGTCCTGTTTGCTTCCATTGGAGGACAATCTGTCAGACATGTTGTGATGGCAGATAATATGGTAATGTGGACTGCTAATCTGATGTTCAAACAATGAGGTGTAGTCCATGAAGCTGGATATCCTATCCTCAGGGGCGAATGTACATACAAATCAGCATTGGGTGGAAAGTTTATAATAGGTGTTACCACATGGTGGACTTAGTTGGCAGTCAAAGCTGCTGATATGACACCACTTCTGCGAGCTTGGATATATGGCCAACACACCTGTTGTAATACAAACTCTTAATACAATGAAGGAATTGAACACTTGAAAGAACATATGGAAATCCTCAGAGTGCTGGCAAAAACATACCTGACAGGCAGGACAGATGTTCAGACATCAACACCAATGGCAGTTGTAGAACACGATTAGTAATGACAAAGATACAGCTATGCATCAAAAATAGTGGTTCAACAATTGCAAAGCTATGCAAAACATATATTTGCCTCCCATGTCAAACAGAACTGTAGTATACTATTATCAAGTCAAAAGAAAGGTGGTCCAAATGATTCAACCCCTGAGATGGCAATGAAACAAGCAGGAATTGACGATACCTTCATGTATGGTCCATTCCCTGTCCTCTATTTTTTCTTCCCTTCCTCAATCCACCTTTGAAATGACCGCCACCACCGGATACTGTCATGCACCATGTGGAGTACCCACAGAGGGCTACACCTTTTCCTCACAAAGGAGACTGTCCTTAGCTAAATGCCAACATCTCCACTGTGGCATACAGAGGAAACCTGGACATGAGGCACCAGTTCTGGAACGGAGAGGCGGAAGGAGTGACTTGGGAAGAGGAACCACTGGGGGATGTTGTCCCAGGATGGTGGAATGTCCAAGCACCGCCAATTCACTTAGAGGAGATGACACCTGTGCCAGAGTGGCCCACCAATCCCATGTGGATGTGATCGCATCCACGCCCTTTCCGCAGCACTGGTATGAACTCTATTTCTTATCTTTGGACTTAGTTTCCTTTTGATCGCACCCTTACACTGGTGCGATCCTTCACTCCTCCACCCATGCCTATCTCCCTGTACCCTTTACCCTACAGACAGCCTTCCCCCCTTCCTGTGATCACCTCTTATGGTTACAGTAGTTTTCCCCTTTCCCTATAAATAGTGCTGCCTTGTATCAGTATTCCTTAACTAGATCTATGTTTAATCTATGTGGTATCTGGTTCAACAGTCACCCCTTAAGTGAAGGTCACCAATCAGACTTCCCAAAACCATTCCAGACTTCGATCAGTCTACTGTCTACTGTTGAGTGACAGCTTGAATTAAGGCATATCTTTGTATCTTGGATCTATACCTGTAGATTACGTCACAAAAGATCTAGTTGAACCTTGTTCACTCCTTGTTCTACCAAGAAGAGTCTAGTGGGCCACAATCCCCACTAGGGAAGATCCGACAAAATTTACTCTGCTGCTGATCTCCCATCTGAGGGAGAAGAAACCCACAATGTCGACAACTCCTCCTGAAACTACCCCATCCCCAATTCATCTTGAAGACTTCGAATCAGAGGAAGCTCTACTTCTCCTAGCCATCATCACAACCCCAGACCCCATTCAACCAGAACCTATTATCACCCTTCTGAGAGTCTACCCGCACCTCTGGCTCTTAACACAGAAACTGTTGCAGCTGACAGGAATCCAACTCCTGTCCCACCTAATACAGCTACGTCGCAACCAGTAGAAGAAGAATTCGCCCTGGATATCAACCCACCCCCACCAACCAGAAGGGAGAGGATTAAGATGTCCAAAAAATGAGCTGGCCTACCAACAGATTTCTCTGGAGAAGGAGAAGATGCCCCATGGTAGATCATGACCATGAGCAACTACTTCTCTATGAATGATGACATCTATACCTATGATCAAGACAGGATTAACACCACCTTGAACAAGATGAGCAAAGAAAGAGGAAAGACATTTTCAGAAGCCTATTACAATCAGCGAGAGGAAGGAAAGGTCCCAGATACAGAAGGCTGGAAAGCCTTCAAAGAAAGATTTCTAGTGGCATTTTCATCCAAGGAGGACCACTTGGACCATAGAAGGAAGTTAGCTGCTCTAAAACAGAAGGATAAAGAATCCTTCCCTATGACAAAAAGGTTGCAGGAATACATGCAGGACTTCCAGCTCTACACTGGAAAAGCTAAGATGACGGATGATACAGCCCTGATGGAATGGTTCATCAGGGGCCTCAATCTGTTGATTGCAGAAAAAGTCATAGCCATCAAGGAGCCGGAAACCCTTAAAGATTGGATCGAATCCAGTCACAGGCAAATGAGACAGATCAAAAGAGTTCGAGACCTGAAAGGGAATCGCTACAAAGCAGAAGCATGCAACCCTAACACAATGGATGTTGACGTCATCAAATTATCCCCATTCAATCGCACTAAACATGTAAAGGAAAATCACTGCTTTATCTGTCACAAAGTAGGGTGCTCCACCAGGAACCATCCGTGACCAGGAATATCTTCCCACAATAAGTTCCAAAAAGGAAAGGAACAAACTAAAGAGATCTCCACTACCTTGGCACGATCAGCAATCACCAATTACATTAAGGTTCTAGGGGTTAAAGACGTAAAAGAAGAAGACATCATCAAAGTTCTCAAAGAAGTATATGAGAAACCCATGTATCAAGGAGAGGAGGAGGAGGAAACCATCGCCAAAATAAGCACAGAAGAACTCAGGAATCAGGTAGAAAGAGTCAAGGGTTTTTAACTCGGAGAGCTCAATCAGTATGTAACTCTCCTAAAACCTGGAATGTATAATTCATAGAACGAAAGTCAATCACCATTCCCATTCAAATACTTTTAGGAACCACTGAACTAAAAGCCCTTGTCAACAGTGGAGCAACAAACTGCTTCATCAATGAACCAATCGCCCAAAAACTACACCTTCCCCTGACTAAACTCAAAATACGGAGAATAGCCATAAATGCAGATGGGACATCCAACACCGGAGGAGACATAACCCATAAAGCCACTATCACTACTTCCATAGGAGGAAGAAGGGAAACAAGAGATTACCTAGTGATCAAAAGTGGAAAGACCAATATGATCCTAGGAATGAGCTGGTTAACACAACACAACCCAATAATTGATTGGGTACACCGGGAGCTCAAAGGAGGGAAGAAAGGCATGGACCCTGAGGAACAACGATATCTAATCAAGTATCTCACCACTAACCTAGCCAAAGAACTGAATGAAGAAGTGCTCATTTGTTGTTGCACCGACCAAGAAGAGATCCACAAACTCACAATCTCTACAGACCTCGCCTGAAAAGAACAGAAAGACGAGGTAATTCTCCCAGAAAAATTCCAAAAATACTGACAAGTATTCTCGGAAGAAGCAATAACCACCCTACCCCTGAAAAGAAGTTATGACCACCATATTGATCTTCTACCATCATTCACACCCTGACAAGCCAAGAATTACCCTTTAAACCCAGAACAAATGGAAGCATGTAGAAAGTTTGTCGAAGAACATCTAAAGAGCAGAAAAATCCAAACATCTAAATCACCCCAGGCATCACCCTTCTTCTTTGTTGACAAGAAGGATGGAAAGCTCTGACCCTGTTAAGACTATCGCTATCTAAACGAGCACACAGTCAAAAATGCCTACCCCTTACCCCTCATCGGAGATCTAATCAATAAGCTAAAGGGATCTAAGATATTCACCAAAATGGATATCCGATGGGGGTACAATAACATCAGTATTGTACCCAAAGATAGATGGAAAGCTGCCTTCATCACACCAATGGGACTATTCGAACCAACAGTGATGTTCTTCAGACTCTGTAATTCACCCGCAACTTTCCAGGCATTGATGGATGACATATTTGCCGACTACCTAGCTGAAGGGTGGCTCATCATATATATGGACGATCTTCTCATCCACTCCCCGAACCAGGAAACCCATGATAAAAGAACCAGGAAGGTACTAGAAAGAATGATGGAGCACAAACTCTACCTCAAACTGGAAAAATGTTCATTTGACATGAAGAGTACTGAATACTTAGGAATGGTGATCTCTGAAGGACAGGTCAAGATGGACCCCATAAAACTCAAGGCCATCAAAGAGTGGAATCCACCAACCACAGTAAAAGGAGTCCGCTCCTTCTTAGGATTCTGTAATTTCTACAGAAAGTTTATCAATGGATTCTCTACTAAAGCCAGACCACTCATTGAACTAACCAAAAAGGAGACAAAATGGACATGGGGTTCCACACAAGAAAATGCCTTCCAGAAGTTATAGAAACAATTTCTAAAACAACCCATACTTTCAATCCCTGATCCAACAAAATGTCAGATTCTACTGAACCCTGCCTTCAGTAGGATGATCTCCAGCTTACTCCGGTCTATCTCTGATGACACTTCTCATGCATATTCTCGCACATACACTTACTTATCCTTCTCCGATCGGACATTGTCCAGACTTCACCAGACTTCGCCGTTTCTTTGTCTCTTTTATGTCATTCGCCTGGCAGAGTTTATTCGGGATATGCACCCACATCTCCGCCCTTTATTTATGCTTACTTTTCGCTTTCAGCCCTTCCTCAGTTGAATATTAGTCTCACTAGACTTCAGCTGAGGTAAGGGCTCTTTCTACATAGTTATCTACCTAGCTAATGTACTTGTAGACATTCTTGCTAGGTATAGTTGAATATTAGTCTCACTAGACTTCAGCTGAGACATTCTTGCTAGCCCCCAGCCTAGCACATTCTGACAGGTTATGAGCCCTGGTTGCTCCCTCTGACAACCTCTGTCACATCCAGCTTTTTCACTTCATTCTGAACACATCTGAGCATAGCCGAATGAATATTCCTGTGCTCCACTTAGCTTCCGCCTAACTCCGCTTAACTCCCGATTCAACCTGATCCAAATTCATCTGATGTCCTCCTATGCGTCGGCAACATCTTCATGTCTGGTTCTCACCAGCCTGGCAAACTTTGCCATATGGAACCTTCGCATTCAGGCCAAGCTCAGATCTGAGAAGGTCCTTGGCATAGTCCTCGGCACCAATCCTACCCCATCATCATCTACAACATCCTCCACCATTCCCGTGGCACTCTCTGCCTCCACCTCCAGTGCTGCACTCTCCGCTTCAGCTGCCTTCCGCCTCCCACAATCCATCTCCAGGGCTTCCGCACTATCTCTGAGCACTGCTGATATTCGCAAATGGCAGGAGTGGGATGAGCGAGCACATGGGATCATTCAAGATCACATCTCCGATGCTCTCCTCCTGAAGACTGAGCATCACACATCAGCCCAGGCGCTCTTTGCTGCCCTTGTGCAGCTCCATCAGGAGAATGGCATTGCTTCAGCCTTCTTCTACTTCTGCCAACTCTTCTCTGCCTCCTGGGACGGCATCTCCGCCGCCTCCAATCATATCACACTCCTTCGCTCACTTGATTCCCACCTTTCCGGGATGAGTTTCCCAGTTGACCCAAAGATCTCCGCTTTCCTCCTTCTAAACTCCCTCCCCAATACTCTGGATTGGAACGCCTTTGCTTTCTCAGTAGTTAACACAACTCTGGACATGAAGCTCACATTCAATGCCATCGAGACCCGAATCCTCGCAGAAGAGGCTTGACTCAGCCTCTGGAGCAGTGGGAGTAAGAGATTTTCTTTCGGGCTTGTGATGTTATGATTCATCCCTGGGACATAGCTGAGTGCTACATGGACTACTCTTTTCTTTAATTTCCTTTACCTTTGACTTACTTATCGATTCCTAGATGAGTCCTTTACCTTCCATGCGGATATGCTCCGTTTCTTTGACTCATCTAGCCCTTGTCATTCTTGCTTACTCGAACCCCCTTTGTCATAGACATTTCCCTTTGATCCAATTACTGTACATCAGTCATGGATGAGTCATTCTTATCTCTTATCTTGGTTCAACCCTTGACCCTTCTGACTCATCCATTCCATTATTATCTTGGCTTATCCATTCTTCCTG
>JBBPJU010000826.1:0-16753 GCA_038088875.1 Austroboletus festivus
CAGTAGAACTCTCTCGATGAACGAAGAACCTTCCTCGCTCAAAGGTACAGCCGACTCCACGTTGGATTGCATAGAATCTAACTAGCGAAACTCTAAGTTACATGGGCGCTATTTATACGTAAGGGGAGTATGATGAGAACATATTCCCTTTGGGGATTTCGGAATACTACCTGCTATAATAGAAGCAGGGAATGGAAGAGCGTCCGTATTGGAAATGGGAAGAAGGGGAAATGAATACCGTAATTGACGGCATGCACTGCCTATGGATAAAGTGAAGGGCAGTGCATGGGAATCCTCTCACGACTGTGAGAGAATTACCTAAAGGATCGAAAGAGGATATATGAGATCTAACGGGTAGATGGAAGGTAATACCTAAACCGGGCGGATGCTGTGTGGAGCGGGAAAGGTGGTTAGGTAACTAACGGTAACTGTGGAGTAGATCGAATATATCCAAAGAAGATCAGCGAAAATAAATAAAGAAAAAGGAGAACTCATTCCGAATTGAAAGGGAACAAGTTCTCACGACGTCGTACGTAATCGTACAACTCCTGAGCGTCCCAAGTGAACCATTCCTCCTCACCAGGGGGGATGTTCTCCTGGTTACCCAGCAATGGGGGCGAGGTTGACCAAACCTCCAAAGAATCTCCCCAAGCTAGAGAGCTTGAGAAGTCGTCCTGTAACTCTGCGAAATGTCCAGAAGAGAAAGAAAAAGACGGCGCATCTAGCGCCTCTGGGTACGGAGTCGGGGACCGCCTCCATTGTTCCGTAACAATCGCACCAGTGTAAGGGTGCAATCAAAAAGAAACTAAAGTCCAAAGATAAGAAATAGGGTTTATACTAGTACAACAGAAAGGTGTGGATGCGGTCACATTCATGTGGGATCAGTGGGCCACTCTGGTGCAGGTGTTGTCTCCTCTAGTTAGATGGGTGGTGCTTGAGTGTTCCACCATCCTGGGATGGTGTCTCCCAGTGGTTCCTCTCCCCAAGTCGCTCCCTCTGCTTCTCCATTCCAGAATTGATGCCGCATGTCTAAGTTCCCTCTGTAGGCAGCTGTGGAGATGTTGGCATTGAGCCATGGGTGATCCCCTTCATGAGGAAAGGGGGTGGCCCTCCGTGAGTAGTCCACATGATGCATGACAGACAGGTTATTGATATTTTTATTTTGTTGGCATATTGGGCACCCCACAATGTATTTTCTGATGAAGGTGGATAAGCCCAGCCACCAGTAGTCACGAGACAGGAGTTGGATTGTTCTGTGTTGTCCACCATGCCCTCCTGCCGCAGATGAGTGGATGGAGTGGACAAGGTCTTTTCGGGAGTCAGGGGGTACGTATAATCGGTGGTGGAAGTAGAGTTGTCCTTCCTCATAGGTCCAGTCTGAGGGGTGGGATTTGTCGGGGATGTGATTTTCCTTGTACATGCATTGTAGTGCATCTAACACCAACGGATCTTTTTCAGAAGAAACCTTGATCTTATCATGTAGTGCGAGGTTGATCTGATTGATGAAAAGTTCCTCCAGAAGGAGATGAATTTGGTTGTTGTTGTTATCATGGTTTGGGTTCGGCATCCTGGATAAGGTGTTGGCTGGGCCCATCTGTGTTCCTGAAAGGTGTTGGAATAGGAGATCATATTCCTGCAGGAATAGTTGCCATCATGCATGTCATCTGGAAAGTTTCCATGCTTCTTTGAAGTATAGGAGGTTCTTGTGATCAGTCAGAAGTGTTACCGGATGATGAGTTCTGGTTAGGTAATGTCTCCAGTTGTCTAATGCGTGTATTACTCTCAGGAGTTCCTTATCATAGATGTCATAATTTTGTTCCGCGGGTGACAAGGTGCTGGATCTGTATGCACATGGATAGAGATCCCTGTTGAGATCCTTTTGCATTAACACCCCTCCGGTTCCCACAAGTGAGGCGTCTGTCATTATAAAAAATGGTTTACTTGGGTCGGAGATGGAGAGTATGGGTTGTTCTCAGAAAGTGTTTTCTTGTGGGGGGCCCCATGACCATTTTGTTTCTTTTTTTGTTAATTCAATGAGGGGCCTGGCCTTGGCCTTGATAGAGAATCCGTTGATGAACTTCTGATAGAAGTTACAAAACCCTAGGAAGGAGTGTACTTCTTTTACGGACATTGGGGGGTTCCATTCTTTGATGGCTTTTAGTTTTATAGGATCCATTTCCATTTGTCCTTCCAAAATGATCATTCTCAGGTATTCAGTACTTGTTGTGTCGAAGGAACATTTTTCCAATTTGAGATAAAGTTTATATTCCATCATCCTCTCCAATACCTTCTTAGTTCTTTCATCGTGGGTTTTCTGGTCCAGGGAGTGGATAAGGAGGTCATCCATGTATATGATGAGCCACCCCTCAGCCAGGTAGTTGGCAAAGATGTTGTCCATTAATGCTTGGAAGGTGGCTGGGGAATTGTAGAGACCAAAGAATATTACAGTTGGTTTGAACAGCCCCATTGGTGTGATAAAGGCGGCCTTCCATCTGTCCTCAGGTACTATGTGGACATTGTTGTATCCCCATCATATGTCCATTTTAGTGAAAATCTTAGATCCTCTTAATTTGTCGATTAAATCTCCAATAAGAGGTAGTGGATAAGCATTTTTGACCATATGCTCATTCAGGTACTGATAGTCTTGGCAGGGTTGGAGTTTTCCATCTTTCTTATCGACAAAGAAGAAAGGGGACGCTCGAGGAGACTTGGACGTTTGGATTTTCCCACTTTTGAGATGCTCCTTGACGAATTTTTTACACACTTCTGTTTATTCTGGGTTTAGAGGGTAATTTTTTGCTTGTCGGGGTGTGAATGATGGAAGGAGGTTGATATGGTGGTCATAGCTCCTTTTAGGGGGGAGTGTCATAGTTGCTTCCTTGGAGAACACCTGTTGGTATTGTCAGAATTTGTCTGGTAGTACTATTTCCTGTTTTTGTTCTTTTTGGGTAAGGTCCATGGAAATAGTAAATTTGTGGATTTTTTCCTTGTCCGTACAACACTGGATAAGCACCTCCTCATTTGGTTCTTCAGCTAAGTTGGTAGTGAGGTACTTGATCAAGTACCTTTGCTCTTCGGGATTGACACTCCTTTTTCCCTTTTTGAGTTCCTGATGTACCCAATCTATCATTGGGTTGTGTTGCATTAACCAGCTCATTCCCAGGATCATATCGGTTTTCCCACTTTTGATGACTAGATAGTCTCGGGTTTCCCTTCTTCCTCCTATGGACATAGTGATGGTAGCTTTGTGGGTTATATCTCCTCTGGTGTTAGATGTTCTGTCCACATTGATGGCAATCCTTTGTAATTTTAGCTTTGTGAGGGGGAGTCGTAATTTTCAGGCAATGGGTTCATTGATGAAGCAGTTGGTTGCTCCACTGTCGACAAGGGCTTTTAGTTCAGTGGTTTCTGGAAGTATTTGAATGGGAATGGTGATTGACTTTCGTTCTATAGATTGTATATTCCAGGTCTTAGGAGAGTTACACACTGATTGAGCTCTCCGAACTAAAAACCCTTGGCTCATTCTACTCTGTTCCTGAGTTCCTCTGTGCTTATTTTAGTGACAGTTTCTTCCTCCTCCTCCCCTTGGTAGATGGGTTCTTTGTACACTTTTTTGAGGACTTTAATGATGTCTTCTTCTTTTACATCTTTGTCTCCAAGAACTTTAATGTAATTGGCGATAGCCAATGGTGTGGGGGTTGTGGAGATTTCCTTGGTTTGTTCCTTTTTTTGGAACTTAGTGTGGGAAGATTTCCTGATTGCAGATGGTTTCTGGTGGAGCACTCTACTTTGTGACAAATGAAGCAGCAATTTTCCTTTACATGTTTAGTGCAGTTGAATGGGGATAATTTGATGATGTTGACATCCATTGCATTAGGGTTGCGTGCTTCCACTTTGTATCGATTCCCTTTTAGGTCTCGAACTCTTTCGATCTGTCTCATTTGCCTATAACTGGATTCGATCCAGCCTTTAAGGGTTTCTGGCTCCTTTATGGCTATAGCTTTCTCTGTGATCAACAGGTTGAGGCCTCTGACAAACCATTCCATCAGGGTGGTGTCATCCATCATCTTTGCTTTTCTGGCATAGAGCTGGAAGTCCTGTGTATATTCCTACAACCTTTTTGTCATAGGAAAGGAGTCTTTGTCCTTCTATTTAAGAGCAGCTAACTTCCTCCTGTGGTCCAAGTGGTCCTCCTTGGATGAAAATGCCTCTAGGAATCTTTCTTTAAAGGTTTTCCAGCTTTCTGTATCTGGGACCATTCCCACTTCTTGCTGATTGTAGTATGCTTCTGAAAATGTCTTTCCTCTTCCTTTGCTCATCTTGTTCAAGGTAGTATTGATTCTGTCTTGGTTATAGGTATAGATGTCATCGTTCATGGAAAAGTAGTTGCTCATGGTCATGATCCACCATGTGGCATCTTCTCCTTCTCCAGAGAAATTGGTTGGTAAGCCTGCTTGCTTTTTGGACATCTTGGTCCTTTCCCTTCTGGTTGGTGGGGGTGGGTCAATGTCCAGGGCGAGATCTTCTTCTACTGGTTGAGACGTAGCTATATTAGGTGGGACAGGAGTTGGAGTCCTGTCAGCTGTAGCAACTTCAGTGTTAAGGGCCAGAGGTGTGGGTAGGCTCTCAGAAGGGGGACAATAGACTCGGGTTATATGGGGCCGGGGGTTGTGATGATGGCTAGGAGTAGTAGAGGTTCCTCCAATTCGAAATCTTCGAGACGAATCGGGGATGGGGATGTTTCAGTAGGAATTGTCAACATTGTGGGATTCTTCTCCCTCAGATGGGGGATCAGCAGTGGAAAAAATGTTGATAGATCTTCCCTAGTGGGGATTGAGGCCCACTAGACTCTTCTTGGTAGAACAAGGAGTGAACAAGGTTCAACTAGATCTTTTGTGATGCGATCTATGGGTATAGATCCAAGATACAAAGACTTTGCCAAGTTCAAGCTGTCACTCAACAGTAGACAGTAGACTGATAGAAGTCCAGGATGGTTTTGGTAAGTCTTATTGGTGACCTTCTCTTAAGGGGCAACCATTGAACCAAATACCACATAGATTAAATGTAGATCTAGTTAGGAAATTATCTGTACATGGGCAGCACTATTTATAGGAAAAAGAGGGGAACTACTATGACCATAATAAGCAGCCACAGGAAGAGGGGGGGGCTGTCCATAGGGCAAAGGGTTACATAGATAAGCATAGGTGGAGGAATAAAAGATCGCACCAGTGTAAGGGTGTGATCAAAAAGAAATAGAGTCCATGGATAAGAAACTAAGTTCATACCAAGATAGCAGATGGGTATGGATGCGATCACATCCATGCAGGATTGGTGGGCCACTCTGGTGCAGGTGTGGTCTCCTCTAGGTGGATCGGTGGTGCTTGTACATTCCACCATCCTGGGACAACATTGCCTGAAGGTTCTTCTCCCCATATAGCCCCTTCTGCTTCTCTGTTCCAGAATTGATGTCGCATGTCCAGGTTCCCTCCATATGTGGCCATGGTGATATTGGCATTAAGCCAGGGGCAATCCCCTTCATGAGGAAAAGGGGTGGCCCTCCACAGGTAGTCCATCTGGTATGTGACACATAACATCCGACTTCTGAAGTTCTGGAGCAGGCCCATGTCACAAGGGCCACTTTTCCCAAATCAAAGAAAACGCCCAAGACCACGACTACCACTCCTCCCATCCCTGAAGTTCCAAAACAGGCCCATGTCATAAGGCACACCTATCTCAGGCCACAGCATCAGCCCAGGAAACAGTGAGATGCCCCTGTGGCACCCGAGTATGCCCCCATAGCCTAGGACACAGTTTCCGGCCATATCCATCACCATCTTCACCCTCGCGGAACTCTGAAATCCTCACTGGGCAACTTCGACACTCGGCGACCCTCACTCTTCTCCACCATTATTATTGATTCTGGAGTGATGATGCACATTATTCCCCATCACTCCTGGTTCACATCCTTCAAGCCCCTTCATCATCCATGCACCATTTGCATTGGGACTTCCTCAAAAATCTCTGCCACTGGCATCAGCTCCATTCCGGTCATCTCTGATATCGATGGACAGAAGGTGAAAACCACCATTTGTGATGTCCTCTACATTCCCAGTTTCCCCATTGCTATGTTCTCCACACCTCAACTTGAGAGCACTGGATTCTCCACAGTCTTTGATTGGAACTCTGGCCTATGTCTGGTAAACCGAAAAGGGGGTGACATGGTCATGACTGGTATGTTTCTCGGAGGTCTCTACCACCTCAATGCTCAACCTGCGAGCATGGGATCTATCACCCCAGACCATGCTCTGGCACCTACCACAGCTCCACACATCACCAAGTGTGCTTCATCTCCACACACCTCCATGCATGCATTCCCTCAGCACATTCCTGCACAGCCAGCATCTCTGAGCACTCCTGCAAGGTCTCCATGTGTCTCAATACACAACCCTTCACCTGGTCGGCAATCTCCCTCATCTCCAATCATCAAGTACTGCAGTCTTGCTCTGCACCAGGTAGCTCCCCATCTTGCTTCCCTGCCATCTCTGCCTTCATCTACTAGGTGCCTCAGATCCATATTTGATGCCTCCGTGGCAGATATAGGTATGTCTGATGCTCCCTGGTGTTCCAGCCCCCTTCCAGCCATCAATACCTCAGACATTCCCGGAAACACCACCTGGGGTGCAAACGATGATGATGACAGCATTATAGGCTCCTCTGAAGCAGTGGGAGCAGTGGGAGCAGATACTCAGCAGTTCACAGCTGATTCCACTGCGCCCACGACCTCCACTTTCCCGATCTTGCTGGGACCATCAAACTTCCGCCTGTGGCAACCCTGCATCATTTCCAAACTCTGAAAAGCCTTGCTCCTGGACTTCATAATACACCCAGAGTCCTCCGCTTACTTTGACTTTGCAGATTCGGATGAGGAAGTGCATGGTTTCCTTTTAGATTGCATTTCTGACAAACTCATGATAGTCATGCAGGAATGCATCACAGCAAGATCTTTATTCGCAGCATTACTCCTACTCTGCGACCCTGACATCTCCGGCCCTTCTCCACTTCTGGATACCTCTTCACCACTCCCCTCGCCATCTCCTTCATGTCCAAGTACACCATGTTCACTTATCTCAGCCTTACCAGTCCCTTTGCATCCCAGTATGCCTCCTTCATCATCGCCACCTCCACTGCCATCCCCGACTGCTCATGCACAAACTCCGGATGTTCCTGTTCCTACAACTGCTGAAAACCATAAACGCAATTGTGGCCACAAGTGGAAGCATTAAGACAACTCACTTAAGTCGACATGCATAGTGATACAGAATGTGAGATGTGGAGCCTCTTGGCAACTAGGTTATTGAATGTTCCTAGTCTAGTTTCAGTGGTGGTGGCGATATAGAATATTGATAGCCTTCCAGCATAGATGAATGTAAGGATTAGATGTTGAAGATTAAGTGCAACTCACACTTGAACTCTCTCAAGAAAAGGTAAACTATCCACCTTTCCAAGGTATGCTGTTATCCACATAAGGTCATGTAAAATTTAGCTAAGGTTCAGTTACTACTACAGGGCGCTTATATACCTAAACAGGAATGGGATGGGAAAGTATTCCCTTTAGAGACTCCTCTCCAAGGGCGCGTAATCGTTGCCACTCTGAGGAAGATCTGATCTCTTTGGGGTAACACTGCCTATCCAGAAGAGAGGATAGAAGAAGAAGAGCATCCAGATAAGACTACATGCACCACCTATGGATAAAGTAGAAGGGCAATGCATGAGAACTCTCTCACAGTTGTGAGAGAATTCACACGTATGTATAATGAATGGTAAAGTGTCTGTTCTAAGTATAATGAGGTAGATTGGGATAAATGAAGAGGTCAAAGCATGACTGTGGATGCTGTGGGGAGTAGGTAATGGTCATGCTTACAAAATTGGTCTGAGTAACCTCGTATACTAGAACGGGGAAGTGTTGTTCATGGGATTGTGTTACACACCAGGTGGACTACCCGTGGAGGGCCACCCCTTTTCCTTATGAAGGGGATCATCCATGGCTCAATGCCAATATCGCCACAGCCACTTACAGAGGGAACTTAGATATGAGGCATCAATTCTGGAATGGAGAAGCGGAAGGGGCAACCTGGGAGGAGGAACCATTAGGCGATATGGTCTCAGGGTGGTGGAATGTGCAAGCACCACTGATCCACCTAGAGAAGACAACACCCGTGCCAGAGTGGCCCACTGATCCTGCATGGATGTGATCGCATCCATGCCCAACCATTATTTTGGTGTGAACTTTATCCCTTATCTTTGGACTTAGTTTTCTTTCTGATTGCACCCTTACACTGGTGCGATCCCCTCTTCCACCACCTATGCTTATCTATGCATGCCCTTTGCCCTATGGACAGCCCCCTCCTTCCTATGACCTCTCTTTATGGTCATAGTAGTTCCCCTCTTCCCTATAAATAGCGCTGCCCTTGTATAGTAAATTCCTTAACTAGATCTACGTTTAATCTATGTGGTATTTGGTTCAACAGTTGCCCCTGAAGTGAAGGTCACCGATAAGACTTACCCAAACCATCCCGGACTTCTATCAGTCTACTGTCTACTGTTTAGTGACAGCTTGAACTTGGCAAAGTCTTTGTGTCTTGGATCTATATCCATAGATCATGTCACAAAAGATCTAGTTGAACCTCATTCACTCCTTGTTCTACCAAGAAGAATCTAGTGGGCCTCAATCCCCACTAGGGAAGATCCATCAAAATTTACTCAGCCACTGATCCTTCATCAGAAGGAGAAGAATCCCACAACATCGACAACTCCTACCAAAACACCCCCATCCCCAATTCGTCTCAAAGATTTCAAATCGGAGGAAGCTCTACTACTCCTAGCCATCATCACAACCCCCGACCCCATTCAACCAGAACCTATTGTTGCCCTTCTGAGAGCCTACCCGCACCTCCAGCCCTTAACACAGAAGTTGCTACTGCCAACAGGACTCCAACTCCTGTCCCACCTAATACAGCTACATCGCAACCTGTAGAGAAACATCTTGACCTGGACATTGATCCACCCCCACCAGCCAGAAGGGAGAGGACAAAGATGTCTGAGAAAAGAGCAGGCCTCCCCACCAACTTCTCCAGGGAAGGAGAAGATGCCACATGGTGGATCATGACCATGAGCAACTACTTCTCCATGAATGACAATATCTACACCTACGACCAAGACAGAATCAACACTGCCTTGAATAAGATGAGCAAAGGAAGAGGAAAGACATTCTCAGAAGCATACTACAATCAGTGAGAAGCAGGAATGGTCCCAGATACAGAAGGCTGGAAAAGCTTTAAAGAAAGATTTCTAGAGGCATTTTCATCCAAGGAGGACCACTTGGACCATAGGAGGAAGTTAGCTGCTCTCAAACAGAAGGACAAAGACTCCTTCCCTATGACAAAGAGGTTGCAGGAATATATGCAGGACTTCCAGCTTTATGCCGGGAAAGCTAAGATGATGGATGATACCACCCTAATGGAATGGTTTGTCAGAGGCCTCAACCCATTGATTGTGGAAAAAATCATAGCCATAAAGGAGCCAGAAACCCTTAAAGGCTGGATCGAATCCAGTCACAGGCAAATGAGACAGATCAAAAGAGTTCAAGACCTAAAAGGGAATTGATACAAAGCGGAAGCACACGATGCAAATGCAATGGATGTCAATGTCATCAAATTATCCCCATTCAATCACACAAAACACATAAAGGAAAATTGTTGCTTCATCTGTCACAAAGTAGGGTGCTCCACCAGGAACCATCAGCGACCAGGAACATCTTCCCACACTAAGTTCCAAAAGAAGGAACAAACCAAGGAAATATCCATTACTCCCGCATTATCGGCAATAGCCGATTACATTAAGGTTCTAGGGGACAAAGACGTAAAGGAAGAAGACGTCATCAAAATCCTCAAAGAAGTATATGAAGAACCCATCTATCAAGGGGAGGAGGAGGAAGAGACTGTCGCTAAAATAAGCACAGAGGAGCTCAAGAATCGGGTGGAATGAGTCAAGGGTTTTTAGCCTAGAGAGCTCAATCAGTACGTAACTCTTCTAAAGCCTGGAATGTACAATCTATAGAATGAAAGTCAATCACCATTTCCATTCAAATACTTCCAGGAACCACTAAACTAAAAGCCCTGGTCGACAGTGGAGCAACCAACTGCTTCATTAATGAACCTATTGCCAAAAAACTACACCTCCCCCTCACCAAGCTAAAAATATGAAGGGTAGCAGTAAATGCAGATGGAACATCCAACACAGGAGGAGACATAACCCATAAAGCCACCATTACCATGTCCATAGGGGGAAGAAGAGAGACCAGAGACTATCTGGTCATTAAAAGCGGAAAAACCAACATGATCCTAGGAATGAGCTGATTAACACAACACAACCCAATGATAGACTGGGTACATCGGGAACTCAAAGAAAGAAAGAAGAGCGTCAATCCAGAAGAACAAAGGTACTTGATCAAATACCTTACCACCAACCTCGCCAAGCAACCAAATGAGGAAGTACTTATTCGGTACTGCATCGACCAAGAACCAATCAATAAATTAACTATCTCCACGAACCTAGCCCGAAAAGAGCAGAGAAAGGCGATAGTACTACCAGAAAAGTTCCAGCAGTATCAATAAGTGTTCTCCAAAGAAGCCACCACCACACTTCCCCCCAAAAGGAGCTACGATCACCATATAGACCTCCTACCCTCATTTACCCCTTGGTGAGCCAAGAACTACCCTCTAAACCCAGAGCAAACAGAGGCATATAAGAAATTCATTGAAGAACATCTCAAAAGCAGGAAAATCCAGACATCCAAATCTCCCCAGACATCCCCCTTTTTCTTTGTCAATAAAAAAGATGGAAAGCTCCGACCCTGCCAAGATTACCGATATCTAAACAAGCATACAGTCAAAAATGCTTATCCTCTACCCCTTATTGGGGATCTAATCGACAAATTAAGAGGATTGAAGATCTTCACTAAAATGGACATATGATGGGGGTACAACAACATTCGCATACTACCTGAAGACAGGTGGAAAGCCGCCTTTATCACACCAATGGGGTTATTCAAACCAACAGTAATGTTTTTCGGCCTCTGTAACTCCCCATCCACATTCCAAGCATTAATGGATGATATCTTTGCCAATTACCTAGCCAAAGGGTGGCTCATCATATACATGGATGACCTCCTCATCCACTCCCCCAACCAAAAAAACCATGATGAAAGAACTAGAAAAGTGCTGGAAAGGATGATGGAACATAAACTATACCTCAAACTGGAGAAATGTTCTTTTGACACAAAAAGCACCAAATATTTGGGGATGATCATCTCAGAAGGACAAACAGAAATGGATCCCACAAAACTCAAAGCCATCAAGGAATGGGAACCCCCTACAACAGTAAAAGAAGTATGCTCCTTCTTGGGGTTCTGCAACTTCTACCGAAAGTTTATCAATGGATTCTCCACCAAGGCCAGACCCCTCATTGAATTAACAAAGAAGGAAACAAAATGGTCATGGGACCTCCCACAAGAAACTGCCTTCCAGGAATTACAGAAACAATTCCTAAAACAACCAATACTCTCCATCCCCGACCCAAGTAAACCATTCTTTGTAATGACTGATGCCTCACTTGTGGGAACTGGAGGGGTGTAATGCAGAAAGATCTCAATGGAGATCTCCACCCATGCCCATACAGATCTAGCACCTTGTTACCCACAGAACGAAATTACGACATCTATGATAAGGAACTCCTGGGAGTAATACACACATTAGACAACTGGAGACACTACCTAACTGGAACCCACCACCTGGTAACACTTCTAACTGATCACAAAAACCTCCTATACTTCAAAGAAGCACGAAAACTCTCCAGACAACATGCACGATGGCAATTATTCCTGCAGGAATATGACCTAATATTCCACCACCTCCCAGGAATGCAAATAGGACCAGCAGATGCCTTATCAAGAATGCCAAATCCAAACCTTGATAATGACAATAACCAAATCTGCCTTCTTCCAGAAGAACTGTTTGTCAAGCAAATCAATCTTGCATTACGCAATAAGATCAAGGACTCCTCCAAAAAAGATCCATTGGTGCTGGATGCACTACAACATATGTACAAGAAAAACCATATCCCTGACAAGTCCCACCCCTCGGACTGGACCTACAAAGAAGGACAATGTGATGTGATCTACAGGTATAGATTCAAGACACAAAGATTTTGCCAAGTTCAAGCTGTCACTCAATAGTAGACAGTAGACTGATAGAAGTCCTGGATGGTTTTGATAAGTCGTTATCGGTGACCTTCACTTAAGGGGTAACCGTTGAACCAAATACCACATAGATTAAATGTAGATCTAGTTAGAGGATTACTGTACATGGGCAGTGCTATTTATAGTGAATGGGAAACTACTATGACTATAGAAGGCAGTCACAGGAAAGGGGGAGCTGTCCATAGGGCAAAGGGGTAGTACATAGATAAGCGTAGGTGGGGGAAGGAGAGATCGCACCAGTGTAAGGGTGCAATTGAAAATAAAATAAAGTCCATTGATAATGAATTGAGTTCATACCAATACTCTGGTTTGGCATGGATGTGATCACATCCATGCGGCATCAGTGGGCCACTCAGGCGTGGGTGCGGTCTCCTCTAGGTGGATCGGTGGTGCTTGTACATTCCACCATCCTGGGATGGCGTTGCCCAATGGTTCCTCTCCCCAGGTCACTCTGGCTGCCTCTCCGTTCCAGAATAGATGTTTCATATCTAAGTTTCCGCTATAAGCTGCAGTACCGATGTTGGCATTGAGCCAGGGGCGATCTCCTTTGTGAGGAAAAGGAGTGGCTCTCCTTGGGTAGTTCACATGGTGTGTGACATTACCCCATTGGTAGGGTCGATGAACTTCATCGACCTCATCCCAATCCATCATCCTGCTAGTTAGATCCACCCTCCACACGCTTGGGGCAAAGATGCTGGAGGTGTCCTGGGGCATCCTGTCTGCAGTAAGGACAGGTGTAGTGGGGGCAGGAGGGTCAGAGATGGTGGGGACTTCCACATTGATAACATTGGTAGATTCGGGAGAGGGTTGGCAAGGATGGGGTGTCATTTCTGCAGAAAGAGATTTGGGTGGAGAGAGGTCATCTGGGTCACTGGGGCTGTCTGGGTAAGGAGTGGGGGGTTGGGGTGGTTGGAAGTGCAGGCTGTTGTGGCGGGGTTTCATCGATTTCCCCTTCGGATCTTTCTGCTGTTTCTGGAACCTTAACTTCCATAAGAGGTTGATTGATACGAACCAGGAGGGGAAGAATATTCTCTTGTTCTTTGCTATCTGCCAATTCTCCTTGGAGCCGTCTAATCAGTTCAGTCTCAAATGGGAAACTGCTGCCATTAAGGAAGGCAAACTGTCTCGCAAGTTCAATGTCGATAAATCCTTGCTGTCCCATACCTCTGGGGAGTTGGAGGTAGATGGGGTAGATCTTCCCGAAGAAGGTGGAGGCTGGGAGTCATTTGATGAAGTATCCCAATCCACAGAAGTGGAGGGTGTCAAGTGTCTGAGCTCCCACCATGCAGAGATTTTCTGCGATCACTTCACTAAGATTTTCAATGATGTTTTCTTTGACCAGTAACCTTGTGGAGACATAGCTGCAATAAGTTTTAATGAGGAGGATGATGGAGAATAGTTTTCTGAGCTCCAAGTTGGCCTCTAATAAAGCTAATCCTTGGGGATCATCCAAAATGGCAGCATAAGTGAGTCTCCTATAAAAGGGTGGGAGGATCTGGAGATTGAAGATGTCTTTGATAAGGGCGAGGATAAGGGACATATATGTGGATGAAAATGGTGGCATGAGAGGAGAGATTGAGATCATCGGAGTAAAGTTCGAATTGAATGTGGATAACAAAGCATAAGGTGATTAAGATGGGAAGAGGGGGTCGTCCATAGGGTAGAAAAAAGGGGAGGGAATGATTGACGATGAGGAAAGGAATGGTGGGCTAATATCGGTAGTGATATGGGCAATATTGTTCTCGGCAATAGCACTCATGGGTTTGGATATGTTGTTGGTCATAATGTCTTTTTCTTTTTGGAATGAACACAGAGATGCAAGAGAAGCGATAAGAGTATTTGGTGGGTTTGTTGATTTTGAGGGAAAATTTGTAGAAATCGCAGCGGGCAGTGGGCTGTTTGTTGTCGATCATAGTTTGTGTTTTCTTTTATATGTCTGTAAGGTTTCATTGGCATGAGTGAAGTTGTTCTCTGGTTCCCAGGTGTTTTCTGTGGTGGAGTACCCTTTCCACTGCACTAAATAGGATCTTCGCCCTGGGTGTCCTCTGTGGTTTAGGATATGCTCGACCTCATATTCTTCTTTGTCACCTATGATTTCAGGGGGTGGTGGAGTTCTGACAATCCTGTATTCGTCATTAGTGACAAATGGAAAAAAAAGAGAAGCATGGAATACATTATGGATTTTCCAGTTCGGGGGTAAATCCAATTGATATGTTATAGGGGAGAGCACTTTCATGATGGGGAAGGGTCCTTCCCTTTTGGGGCCGAGTTTCTTAGACAAATAGGAGGTTTTAAGGTTTTTATTTGATAGCCACACCTTATCACCCTTTTTCCAGGGTTTGAACTTTGGGAAGTTATGGGAGAATTGTTGGGCATTGGTGATTGCGGCGAGTGCTTCATCTTGGGCATTCCCTAGTTCTCTGAGATGGGTTTCAAGGGTGGGGATGAAGGTTTTTCCAATTGGAGGATAAGCTCTTGGTTCGTAACCCATCATTAGGTGGAATGGTGTTTGTTTGGTTGTGGAGTGTACTGAGGAATTATGATTGAATTCTGCCATTGGGAGTAGTTCGCTCCAAAGGTCCTGTTGTCCTTGGCAGAATATTCATAGGTAAGTTTCTAGTTCCTGGTTTACACGTTCCATTTCTCCGTTGGTTTGTGGGTGGTATGCTGTAGATAGTGCGACATCATAGTCAAGTATCCTGGCTAATTCTGATATGGAACGTGAGATGTGAAGTCTGAGCCGTTCAGCGATAAGCTGATCAAAGGCTCCTAACGATGGTCCATACCTAAGGCACACAGCAAGGACCGATAGTCGGGCGGTAGTGGCTTCGTGGTAGAGGATAAAGTGATAGTTCAGGGTCTGCCTGAATAGAACTCTCTCGAGGAAAGGTAAACCATCCACCTTTCCAAGGTACAGTGTAAACCTTTACATAAGATCGTGTAGAATTTAGCTAGAGAGCTAAGTATAATACAGGGGCGCTTATATATGTAACTAGTGGAGATGGGAAAGTATTCCAATTCGGATTGGAAGTCCGAATGTGGAATACATCCAAGCCTGATTGGGATTGGAGAATGGAAAGCATCCTGAAGTAAAATAACCTTTAATATATCTTGCACTGCCTATGGATAGAAAGGGAAGGGCAGTGCAAGGAACCTCTCCTAATTGAGGAGAAGGTTCAAACCTTATCTCTAAGATGGATACATTAGCTCAGTGGAAAGGGGAAGGGGTAACACTGCCTCCAGATGCTGTGTGGAGAAGGTATGGGTGAGGTGGTGACTTGCCGTAACTGAGAGTGAACATGTGTATCCTAGCCTAGAAAGGATAAGCCTGTCGGAGACAGGAAGAAGAAAGGAAGTAATGAAATGTGAAAAGAGTTAGATGAAAGGAAAGGGGCAGTCCGCTCTAAGGAGGAACTCAGCTAGCTCCTTGGCATCCCAGCTGAACCACTCTGAGTTCCCCAGGGGAACGTTCTCCTGGTTCTCCGGTAAAGGAGGAGATGCGCTCCAGATGTCGAGGGACTCTCCCCAAGCAAGTCCGCTTGAGAAGTCATCATCCATGTCCATGGCTTGCTCTAGAGAAGATGAAGAAAAAGATGGCATGTCCAACTCCTCCAGATACGGAGTTGGGGGCCTCACCCATCGTTCTGTAACATTACCCTCCTCCTCTGGGTAGATTGGATGATTCCATTCATCCACTACTTCATTCAGCCCCGCCATAATGGATGACAAGGGGGCAATTGCTTGAGGCATGGCCAGGGGAAACCTTGTGGCAATTGGGGCAGGAATAGAAGGGGCATCTCCAGTACAAGAAATGTTGCCCGCCACACTCAGGGCAAGACTGTGGGAGGGATGGGGTGGTGAGGGAGGGGCAGTGGTAGGGAGGGTGACCAGGGCCACATCAGGAGCAAAAGGGGCAAATGACATGGGGACAGTCCCAGGAGGTGGGGTGGGCGAAGTTGCAGCATGTGCAGTGGTAATCAGTTCTGAGGTCGAGATCCTCAGGGATATTCCAAGAGAGGGGGGGTAGGCCTTGTTGGAGAGTGGGGGGAGAGGCAATCCTTTGAAGAGGGTTGTCTCTAAGTGGAGTAGTCGGGTCGGGGATAGGGACGGGGGGGTCTGTGTTGTGTTGGTAGGCTTGTGGGGCAGCTGATGGGTCCTCCAATTCCAGGGGGTTCGGTAATGTGGGGGAGAGGGTTCTAGCGGGCAGAGAAGGGACGAAGGGATCAGCATCCCCTCCATCATGGCTTGCTCCCATTGCTGTGATTCGGGAGAGTAAAGCCGGCGCTGGACTAGGCGGCGCAGTTCCTCTGCTAGTTCCGATGATATTGAGAACCAACCTTCTGTTTTGGATGACCCTTCCTCTAATATTGGGGGCGAGGGGGCCAATGAATTCCCAGATGATCTTGTGGACTCCAAGGAGAGGGATCTCCTCGATGA
>JBBPJU010000827.1:0-16745 GCA_038088875.1 Austroboletus festivus
GCCTCAATCCGTTAATTGTGGAAAAAGTCATAGCCATAAAAGAACCAGAAATCCTTAAAGACTGGATTGATTCCAGTCACTGACAGATGAGACAAATTGAAAGAGTTTGAGACCTGAAAGGGAATCGATACAAAGCAGAAGCATGCAACCCTAACACAATGGATGTTGATGTCATCAAATTATCTCTATTCAATCATGCTAAATACATAAAGGAAAATCCCTGCTTCATCTGTCACAAAGTAGAGTGTTCTACCAGAACCATCCATGACCAGGAACATCTTCCCACACTAAGTTCCAAAAGAAGAAACAAACCAAGGAAATCTCTGCCACCCCTGCATCATCAGCAATCACCAATTACATTAAGGTTCTTAGAGATAAAGACATCAAAGAGGAGGACATAATCAAGATCCTCAAAGAGGTATATAAGGAACTGGTCTATCAAGGAGAGGAGGAAGAAGAGACCATTGCTAAAATCAGCATGGAAGAACTCAGGAACAGGGTGGAACATGCCAAGGGTTTTTAAAATGGGGAGCTCAATCAGTGTGTAACTCTCCTAAGATCTGGAATGTACAATCTATAGAATGAAAATCAATCACTATTCCTGTTCAAATACTTCCAGGAACCACTGAAATAAAGGCCCTTGTTGACAGTGGAGCAACCAACTGCTTCATCAACAGACCCATCACCCGAAAACTACAATTCCCCCTTACAAAACTAAAAATACAAAGAATAGCTATCAATGTGGACAGAACATCCAACACTGGAGGAGACATAACCCACAAAGCCACAATCACTACTTCCATTGGAGGAAGAAGGGAAACGAGAGACTATCTGGTCATCCGAAGTGGAAAAACTGACATGATCCTGGAAATGAGCTGGCTTGCACAACACAATCCAATAATCAACTGGATACATAGGGAACTTAAAGGAGAAAAGAGAAGTGTGGACCCAGAGGAACAATGATACCTGGTCAAATACCTCACCACTAATCTGGCCAAGGAACCAAACAAGGAAGTACTAATCCAGTGTTGCACCAATAGAGAAGAGATCCATAAGCTCACTACATATCTCCACCAATCTCGCCCAAAAGGAACCAAAAAGGGAGGTAACCTCACCAGAAAAGTTCCAGCAATATCAAATGGTATTCTTGGAGGAAGCCACTACTACACTTCCCCCCAAAAGAACCTATGACCACCACATTGACCTCCTTCCATCATTCACCCCACAACAAGCAAAAAACTATCCCCTAAATCCAGAACAAACTGAAGCATGCCAAAAGTTCATTGACGAACATCTCAGAAGCAGGAAAATCCAAACTTCCAAATCCCCCCAAGCATCCCCTTTCTTCTTTGCTGATAAAAAAGATGGAAAACTCTGACTGTGCCAAGACTACCGATACTTAAATGAGCATATGGTCAAAAATGCATATCCATTATCCCTGATCAGGATTCTAATTGACAAATTAAGGGGATCAAAGATCTTCACCAAGATGGATGCACAATGGGGATACAATAATGTTTGAATAGTACCAGAAGACAGATGGAAAGCCACCTTCATCACCCCAATGGGACTATTCAAACCAATTGTAATGTTCTTCAGCTTCTGCAATTCCCCTGCCATATTCCAGGCATTGATGGATGACATCTTCACAGACTATCTAGCCAAAGGATGGCTAATCATATACATGGATGATCTCCTGATCTGTTATGCATCAGGTGGACTACCCGCGGAGGGCCACACCTTTTCCTCATGAGGGAGATCACCCCTGGCTCAACACCAACATCTCTACGGCCACTTACGGAGGGAACCTTGACATGAGGCATCAGTTTTGGAATGGAGAAGCAGAGGGAGCTACCTGGGGAGAGGAACCCCTTGGCGATGCAGTCCTAGGATGGTGGAATGTCCAAGCACCACCTGTTCACCTCGAGGAGACCGCACCCACGCCAGAGTGGCCCACAGATGCTGCATGGATGTGATCCCATCCATGACCTCCCATTATCTCGGTACAAACTTTATTTCTTATCATCGGACCCAGTTTCATTTTGATCGCACCCTTACACTGGTGCGATCTCCACTTCCCCCACCCATGCCTATCAGTTACAAACTCTTTGCCCTATGGACAGCCCCCCCTTCTTCCTGTGATCTCTATTTACGGTCATAGTAGTTTTCCATCCCCCTATAAATAGAGGCTGCCCATGTACAGTAATTCCTTAACTAGATCTACATTTAATCTACATGGTATTTGGTTCAATAGTCGCCCCTTGAGTGAAGGTCACTGATAAGACTTACCAAAACCATTCCGGACTTCTATCAGTCTTCTGTCTACTGTTGAGTGACAGCTCGAACTTGGCAGTATCTTTGTGTCTTGGATCTATATCCGTAGATTGCATCACATGATCCACTCCCCTGACCAGAAAACCCATGACGAAAGAACAAAAAAGGTACTTGAGAGAATGATGGAACACAAGCTCTACTTCAAACTGGAAAAATGTTCTTTCAATACTAAAAGTACTGAATATCTGGAAATGATTGTCTTCGAAGAATGGACTAAAATGGATCCTACCAAACTCAAGGCCATCAAAGAATGGAACCCCCCTACCTCAGTAAAAGGAGTACACTCCTTTCTAGGATTCTGCAATTTCTACTGGAAATTCATCAATGGATTCTCCACCAAAGCCAGACCACTCATCGAATTAACAAAAAAAGAAAACAAGTGGTCATGGGTGTCTCCATAGGAAGAGGCCTTCCAAGAACTCTTAAAACAATTCCTGGAACAATCTATACTTTCCATCCCAGATCCAACTTGACCATTCTACATAATGACTGATGCTTCCATAGTAGGGACTGGAGGAGTATTAATGCAAAAGGATCTCAACGGAGATCTCCACCCATGCACATACAGATTCAGTACCTTGTCACCCATGGAACAAAACTATGACATCTATGACAAAGAACTCCTGGGAGTGATATATACCTTAGATGAATGTAGACATTACCTAATGGGAACTAATCACCCCATAACCCTCCTCACCAATCACAAAAACCTCCTATACTTCAAGGAAGCAAGGAAACTCTCCAGACAGCATACACAATGGCAACTATTCCTACAAGAATATGACCTAAAGTTCCACCACCTCTCAGAAACCCAAATGGGCCCAGCAGATGCCCTGTCAAGGATGCCAAACCCAAACCTTGATAATGACAATAACCAACTCCGCCTACTCCCTAAGGACCTCTTCATCAATCAGATCAATCTCGCCCTTTGTGATAAAATTAAAGTTTCCTCTAAGAAAGATCCACTAGTGCTAGATGCCCTATAACACATGTACAAGGAAAACCACATTTCCAACAAAACCCACCCCTCCGACTGGACCTACGAAGAAGGACACCTCTACTTCTGTCACCAACTTTACATACCCCCAGATGCCAGAAAAGACTTGGTCCATTCTGTCCACTCTTTGGCTGTAGGGGGGCATGGAGGACAACACTGAACTATCCAACTCCTATCCAGAGACTACTGGTGGCCGGAACTCTCCACATTTGTCAGAAAATACATCACAGGATGCCCAATCTGCCAACAAAATAAAAATAAAAATAATCCATCACATCTGCCCTTGATCCCCATCCCTGTCTCCAGCCCACACCCCTTTCACACCATATCAATGGATATGATCACTGACCTTCCCCTTTCCCAGGGGATGGACTCTATATTGGTTGTGGTGGACCACAGACTTAGCTGGGGGGCAATTTTCATCCCAACTACCAAAACAGTCAATGTGGTAGGAGTAGCAATCTTATTTTTCAAACACATGTTTCCCAGATTTGGACTACACTCAAAGGTTATCTTGGATAGGGGCCCACAATTTGCTTCTGCTTTTGCCAAAGAACTGGCAAGATTGATCAACTATGACATCACATTATCTACTGCCTACCACCCTCAAACTAATGGAGAAATGGAATGAGTGAACCAGGAGTTAGAAACCTATCTCTGAATTTTCTGCCAAGAACAACAAGATTTATGGAGTGAACTACTCCCAATGGCAGAATTTAATCATAACTCCTCAGTACACTCTGCTACAAAACAAACCCCCTTCCATTTAATGATGGAATATGAACCAAGAGCCTATCCACCAATCGGAAAAACCCTTAACCCTGCCCTAGAGAATCACTTCTGACTACTAGAAAATGCCAGGGATGAGGCACTAGCCACAATCACCAATGCCCAAAAATTCTCCCACACATTCCTAAAGTTCAAACCTTGGAAGAAGGGTGACAAAGTTTGGCTATCAAATAAAAACCTTAAAACCCCCTATCCATCCAAGAAACTTGGTCCCAAAAGGGAAGGACCCTTTCCCATCATGAAAGTACTCTTACCCATGACGTACCAATTGGAATTACCACCAAACTGGAAAATCCATAATGTATTCCACACCTCCCTTCTTTCCCCATTTGTCCAAAATGACAAATATGGGATCACCAGAACTCCCCCTCCCCCTGAAGTCATAGGTGATAAAGAAGAATACAAGATCGAGCATATCCTGAACCACAAGGGATACTCAGGATGATGATCGTATTTAGTACAGTGGAAAGGATACTCAACTGCTGAAAACACCTGGAAACCAGAAACCAACTTCACCCATGCAGACAAGACTCTACAAAACTATAAAAGAAAACACAAAATATGATTGACAATAAACAACCCACCATCTGCTGCGATTTCTATAAATTTTCTCTCAAAACCGATAAACCAACCAAGTACTTCTACCACTTCTCACATATCTCTATCTTCACCCCAAAAAGAAAAAGACATTATGACCAACAACATATCCAAACTCACAAGTGCTATTGTCGAATCCATTATTGTCCTTATCATCATTGATATTAGCTCACCATTCCTTTCCTTATTATCAATCATTCTCTTTCTTTCTTTCTACCTTATGGATGACCTCCTCTTCCCATATTAATCACTTTAAAATTCATTATCCACATCCAGTTTGAACTCTATTCCGACAATATCAATATCTCCTCTCACTCTGCCAATTTCTTCCATATATATGTCCCTTATTCTCATCCTGATCAAAGACATCTTCAATCTGCAAATCCTCCCACCCTCTTATAGGAGAATTGTCACACATCAGATGGACTACCCGCGGAGGGCCACCCCTTTTCCTCATGAAGGGGATTGACCTTGGCTCAATGCCAACATTGACACTGCGGCCTATGGAGGGAACCTGGATATGAGGCATCAGTTTTGGAATGGAGAAGCAGAGGGAGTGATGTGGGGCAAGGAACCTTTGGGCAATGTCATCCCCGGATGGTGGAATGTCCAAGCACCACCCATCCACCTGGAAGAGACAGCACCTGCGCCAGAGTGGCCCACCGATCCTGCATGGATGTGATCACATCCATGCCCATCTGCTATACCCATATGAATCTTATTTCTTATCATTGAACTTTAGTTTCTTTTCGATCACATCCTTACACTGGTGTTGATATGGAACATGAGATGTGGAGCCTTTCGGCAACGACCTGATTGAATGTTCCTAGTCTAGTGCTGGTGGCAGTAGCAATATAGAAAATAGCAAGCCAGGCTGCGTAGATGTAGGTGAGGATCATGTGGCGATAATTAAGTGCAACCCGCACTTGAACTCTCTCGAGAAATGGTAAACCGTCCACCATTTCAAGATATGCTGTTATCCACATAAGGTCACATAGAATTTAGCTGAGGCTAGCTAATAATACATAGGTGCTTATATACCTAATGGGGAAGGGAATGGAAAAGTGTTCCCATTCTCGTAATTGGAAATAGAGGCCCCAACGGAAAGTTGTTGGGGGAGAAGATAGCATCCATAATCTTGGCAACATGCACTGCCATGGACAAAAGGAAAGGCAGTGCATGAGAACTCTCTCACGATCGTGAGAGAATTCACATGTAAGTAATTTATCCGTAAAGAAAAAGGGGGTTCTAAGAATAGACAGGGAGTCGGGCAGAAAAGGAAGGGGTCAAAGCACTACCGGCTGCTGTGGGGAGTAGGTATGGGCATAGTGCTTACAAATGAGTCTAGGAGCCCAGCTATTCTAGAACGGGGATTCATTGTCCATGGGGTTGGTCCAATCATACCATCCCCTGTCGTTATTGTCCCTCCTGGGCATATTCCTTGGTGTCGGAGTCACACCCCACTCATCAGGGGATGCAGTCCAGTCCACATAATGATCGTCCTCTCCTCCATAGTGATAGAGGTCTCCTTGTAAGAGGTTTTCCCTGGTGAAGTGGGGAACATCCCACAAGGGGTCATTGGTCTCCTGCATCCAAGACAGATAGGGCCTGTCTAGTTCGTCAGGAAAAGGAATAGGTGGGTGCACCCATCGTTCTGTAACATTACCCCCGCTCTCGGGGTAGATCGAATGGTTCCCACCATCCACCATTACTTCTAGTGCCCTCACCATTTCTGGGAAGGCCGAAGTCCCTCCTTGATAACAATTCCAGTTACTCATTGTCCACATCCTCAGCAGCGAGGGATGGGCAAGACAAGGAGGAGTGTCCAGGGTGTCGGTGGTGACACCCACGACAGAGGTAGAAGATGCAGTCCCAGTAATTTAGGTGATCTCCCCTGCAGTCTGGGCAGGTGTCAGGTAAGTCTCTGTTATGATTTCTTTCTCCCTTTGTATAATCTTGTACCGACTTTAGCCTTTCATTTCTTCTTGGATAATCCCACTTGGGATAAGTCCAATTCATTTTCAGGCTGAGTCACATCTCTCTATTCATGCTTATTCATTCATATTTAGTAATCGGCCCGATTACTCAGTTACCGTTAGTCATCATGAGTCATTCCCCAGTTCTTCTGACTCATCGATTATTCCTTGACCTTCTATCGCATTCTACATGACTCATTTACGGACAGCCTCATTCCTATTCAAGGCAGTATTCCCACACTGCCTCTCATTCCCCTACACTATATAAGACTGCCCATACGCTGCCATGTACTCTAGTCTAGTTCTCCCTTATAATCACATCTCTTGTGCTTGTCTCTCTGTCAGACTCCTGAGTGTTCTCTTCCACTCAGTCTCCCTGACCATAGTCTTTGTCCTACTCTGAGTGGACGCTCTTCCCTTGAACTCTATGAGTATTCACTAGATGATACTCTACCCTGAACCCTTAACCCTACAAGGGGCTATGCTTGGACCTACCTGGCACAAGCATAACAGTCTCCCTGAAGACTGGGGCAGTGGAAGGGGGAATGCCTGGGAGCTCGTCGATGACAAGCTGGGCAGATGGTGAGGGGACAGTGCCACCTATCAGAGTGGTGGGTGTGGCATTGGTCACAGAAGTAGAGGGGGAGGGTGTTGTCCTCCGGGATATTGGATGAGAGGGGATGGAGACCATGAATGAGAGGTGGCGGCAAGGAGAGTTGGTTGAGTAGACCGAGTCGAGGTGGAGTAGAGAACTGGGTGATGGGTATGGGCGGGTCCGTGTCGTGCTGGTATGCGAACGGGGGTTCCACCAATTGGGGCGGGGCATCGGGGTCAGGTGGTTGGTCGGGATCAAGATCCCTTCCATCCAGGCCTGGGCTCGGTCCTCGGGGTTGGTAGAAGATGTCCTCCGCTCAAGGAGTTGGTAGGCATCCAATTGTAGAGCCTGTGGTCCTTCGTACCAGGCCTCTGTTTCAGACGACTCTTCTTCTGATATTTGGGGAGAGGTCCATGACGATGTCCACAAGGACGGAGTTGGTTGGGACAAGAGGGAGTGCCCCCACAACCTCTCCGAATCCCGTCTCATGGAGTACATGGGTGAGTTGGACTCCGAGGTAGACAAAGCAGGTGGATAGGAGAGGGGAGGCAGTGGTGGAGAATGGGCCAACCATCTTGGTGGAGGAAGAGTTTCGAATGGAGGCATAGGAATTGTAGAGGGAGATGACAGAGCGGACACGTCCGACCATGTCGTCTCATTGGTGAGCATAGAGCCAGGCAGTGACATAGGGGGAGTGCAGGAGGTTGTGGTAGGGATAGGACCTTTCTAAGTGAGGGATGGCATCTAGATTATATACATCCCGGACAATTGCGGTAAGGACAGGAATGGATGGGGAGGGGGGTCGGTGAGTCAAGATTCCATAAGGCACGATTCTAATAGTGGTATGGGCAATACTCAAAGTCACAATACCACCAGGCAAGGATGGTGTGGGAGTGGAGATAATGGCGTCATTCCCCGAGTTTGAACTCAGAGTACCAGGTGTCTCTGGCAGCGATATAGAAGTGTTTGGGTCTGGGATCCATTCTAGGCCGATAGCTTGTAAGCCCTTTTATAGGCTCTCAAGGTCTCGTCTGCGTTGGTGAAGTTCCTTTCTGGTTTCCAAGTGTTTTCTGAGTTGGGATAGTTGCGCCACTTTACTAAAAAGAGTCAGTTATTTTTAGTCCCCTTGTGAGAGAGTATGGCTTCTATTTTGTATTCCGGAGATTCTTCGTCCAAGTCCAGGGGTTCTTTGGGGGTAGTGGCCCCATATTCGGGTGAGGACGAAAATGGGGTGAGGAGAGAGGTGTGGAACACATTGTGGATTTTCCACGTGTTCAGTAGCTTTAGTTTGAATGCCACTTTATTAATTTCCTTAGTGATTCAGAAAGGGCCTTCCCTTTTTGGTAATAGTTTTCAGAGTTCCCCTTTTGTTCGAAGATTCTTAGTGGACAGCCATATCCAATCTCCCTTTTTTGGCGGGTGGTAGGGAGTTTTTCCTTTTCTTCAGGTATTGTAGTCTTTCTGGGCAAAAGCGATGGCTTCCGTCACTTCTTTCCAAGCTTCTCCCCATTGTTCGAGGGAGAATTGCATGCATGGGATGAATGAGTGGGCGATAGGGGGGAATCCCCTTGGGGAGAATCCGGTCATTAGGAGGAAAGGGGTAGTTTTCGTTGTGGAGTGTGGGGCAGAGTTGTGGGCGAATTCAGTGATAGGTAGTATGGATTTCCAGGTGTCAGGGGAATTATGGCAGTAGATCTGGAGGTAGGTCTCCAGTTCCTGGTTTACTCTTTCAGTCTCTCCATCTGTTTGGGGGTGGTAGGTGGTTGACAGTTTCGGGTTATATCCTAGGAGGCGTCCTAGTTCCTTGGCGAAGGCACTGGCGAACTGGGGGCCTCAATCAGAGATTACGGAGTCATGTAGTCCGAATCTATTGAATATGCGGTCCAAGAATAGGGTGGTGATGCCTTCCACAGTTACCGTTTTCATGGTAGGGATAAAAATAGCCTCCTTCAAAAGTCCATGGTCCACCATGACTAGAATAGCATCAGCATTGCCCAAAGGGGGTAGATCCATAATGAGATCCATGGAGAGGTGCTGGAAGGGGTGGGTTGTGATGGCGGAGATGGGGATAATAGGGGGTTGGAGTGGATGGGTAAGCACCTTGTGTTTCTGGCAGGTTGGACAGCCGGCTAGGTACCAGCGGAGAAAACGGGCCAAACCAGGCCACCAGAAGTCGTTGCTGATAATGTTGTATAGGTGGTAGAATCCGGGGTGTCCGGTCATATTTGCCATGTGGATGGCATGAACTAGGGGTTGTCGATATTGCTCATCAATGTAGAGGCAGCCTTTGAAGTAAAGGTTACCCTCAAAGAGTTTCCAGTCTGTGGGGTCGGTGCGGGGGAAGGTTTGCTCGCCCTTCTGCAGGCGACAGATAGCATTGAGTACCATAGGGTCGGTTAACAGGGCTTCCAGTTTTGCATGGAGGGCAGAGTCAATGCTGCGGATGAATATGTCATCCTTGAGGAGTTGTAGTGGGGGTTCGTCTTCGTTAGTGATATCTGGTCTGGATAGCATGTCTGCTGGAGTGAGCTGGCCTCCCGGGACATGGACAAGGTGGAGGTCATAGTCCTGTAAAAATAACTGCCACCTTGCATGGCGTCGTGATAGCTTCTGTGGCTCTTTGAAGTACATCAGGTTTTTGTGGTCCATAAGGACCGTTACCGGGTGTTCCGTTCCAGTCAAGTAGTGTTGCCAGTCCTGTAAGGCAAGGATGATTGTGAGTAATTCATGATCATGGATGTCATAGTTCCTTTCTGCTGGGGTGAATGTAGAGGAACATATGTGCAGGGGTGCAGGTCTCCATTTCCATCTTTCTGCATCAGTACTCTGCCCACCGCTGAGAGAGAGGCGTCCATTATGAGGGTAAAGGGTTTAGCGGGGTCTGGATGTTATAGTATCAGGGCTGTGAGGAATTGCTTTCATAATGTCTGGAATGCATCGTCCTCATCAGGTCCCCAATCCCATCGTTTCCCTTTGGTGGTGAGGGCAGTTAAGGGGTGGGCTGTCTGGAAGAAGTTGGGGATGAACTTCCTGTAGAAGTTGCAGAATCCTAGAAAGGATTGTACCTGTTTTATCATTGCTGGGGGTTGCCATTCCTTTATGGCCTTTAGTTTTATGGGGTCCATCTCGACTTTTCCTTCCGAGAGGATCAGTCCCAAGTATTCTACTCGCTTTGCAGTGAATGTGCACTTTTCTAGCTTTAGGTAGAGTTTGTGTTTGGCCAACCAGGCCAACACCCTTTTTGTCCGTTCCCGATGCATTTCGTGGTCTGGAGAGTGGATTAATAGATCATCCATATAGATGATCAACCACCCTTCCATGATGTAGTCGGCAAAGATATCGTCCATTAGTGCCTGGAAAGTTGCCGGTGAATTGCATAATCCGAAGAACATTACCGTTGGCTCATATAGCCCGAATGGTGTGATGAACACTGCTTTCCACCTGTCTTCAGGGTGGATTCAGACGTTGTTGTATCCTCATCATACATCCATCTTGGTGAAGATGGAAGAATGCCATACCTTGTCAATTAGGTTGGCGGTGAGGGATAAGGGGTAGGCATTCCTGATGGTTTTTGAGTTTAGATACTGGTAGTCTTGGCATGGTCGCAACTTTCCATCTTTCTTTGCCATGAAAAAGAATGGTGATGCCTGCGGGGATTGGGACTTCATTATTTTTCCTGCTTTCATGTGCTCATCAATGAAGGCTTTGCAGGCCTTCTCCTCCTCCAGGTTGAGGGAATAGTTCTTCGCCCTTCTCGGGATGAATCCAGGTTCTAATTTGATCCGATGATCGTATGGTTGTGTTGGGGGCATAGTGGTGCTTCCTTCCTTGGAAAACACTTTCCTATATTCATGATATTCAGGGGGAAGTGTCACTGTTTCCTTTCCCTGATCTGCCGCTATCTTGGTCGAGATAGTGGTCTTCCATATTTCTTTGTTCAGACTTTCTCTGATGATGACATCCTCCGTTGGGTCGTCCAGGTCTTCCGTTATGTACTTCATTAAGTACCACTGAGCAGTAATGAGCTCAGGGGGTTCTACCCCTTCATCTCTTTCGAAGAGATGCACTTTTCGACTCTCCCAGTCGATCTGGGGGTTTTCTTCAGCTAACCAAGCCATTCCTAGAATAATCGGGGTTTTCCCACTTTTGAGGACCATCAAGGATCGGCATTTCTTAATATCTCCGATCTTGATCATCACCGTGGTTTGATGGGTGATGCTTCCTCCTTTATTCTCAGATCCATCTGCATTTAGGGCTCTATGAGGTGATGTCATTGGGGAGAGGGATAATTTCCATTTTCAGGTGTAGTGGGCATTGATAAAGTTCCCGGTTGCCCCGCTATCAATAAGTGCTTCGGTATCGATAATTCCAGATGGGGTCGAAACTTGTACTTTGATTAACAATGATTTTCATTCCTTAGATACAAGTACATCTGGTGGGCTAAGGGATTTGGACATCGATCACCATTTCCCTTTTAAAAACCCTGCACTTTCTTGATTTTCTGCTAAATGGTGGTGGAGAGGGTAGCCACCATTTCTTCTTCTTCTTCCTCTTCTTCTCCTTCTGATTCATAGTCCTTCTCATTCTCATATACCTGTTGCAGGACTTTGAGGATTTCCTGTTTCGTGCCTTTCTTATTGGCTAGTACTTTTCTGATGTACTCCATGGTTTTGTCATATTTAGTCTCCTGGATTGGGAGTTCCTCTTCCTCTGTTCTCCTTACTTTCTCCAATGGTTTGCCTTGGTGAGGCCCTTTATGGTTTCGAGTGGAACACCCCTTTTTGCCACAAATAAAGCAAAGTCCGTTCTTTATGTAGCATGCCCATTCTATTGGTGATAGTTTGATGGCGTCTATGTCCATGGTGTTGGGGTCTCTTCCTGATGACTTCCCTCCACCTCCTTGGTGGGTATAGCATCCTCCAGATAACTCTCGTACCTGCTCGAGCTGGCGCACCTGCCTATAAGCTCCTGTGTACCACTCCTTGATAGTGGCCAGTTCGTTAAGATGGATGATATCTCTTGCAATATTGTGATTTAGTCCCTGCACAAACCACTTGCACAAGGCCCCCTCATCTGTTATTCCTGTTTTAGCAGCCAGGAGTTGGAAGTCCTGTATGTATTTTTGTGTTGACTTAGAGGTAGAAGGACCTCTGTCCTGTCTTAGGCTTCCAATCTTCCTTCTCACATCCGCGTTGTCTTCTGATGACACGAATGAGCTTGTAAATTGCTCTATGAATTTGGACCAGGTGCGGTCGGCATTGGCTTTCATGGGTGCAGCAAGGTACTCTCCTTCTGCGAATACTTGTCCCCTCCCTTTGGACATCTTGTTCAGGGTTGTCATGATCTTTGACACATCGGCATCATAGATTTTCTTGTTTAATTTGAAATAGTTTGTCATGGCACCTGTCCACCATAAGGCGTCTTCGCTGTTTCCAGAAAAGTCTCTGGGTAGCGCCGCCTTTATCTCTGTTACTTTGTCCGTCATGTTGCTTTTCCAAAACTCTAAATGTTCCCCTTCTTCTTCTGTGGATTGGATTGGTTGTACAATCTGCAAAACCTTTTTTCCACTTAGTATATCCTGGGTTTCTTCTTCTACTGCTTCAGCTCTTCTTTGCAACGGGGAGATGATGGTCCTGGTTGGTCTCCCAGAGAAGTACGAAGGGCACTGGTGGGCAGGGGTGGGATGGGGAGCTGGGAGAATAGCTGTCAGGGATGATTCTCCTCCTTGTGATAATGCTTGAGCGAATAGTCCAGAATCCAAGCCTGTAGGAGCGGGGTGGCGGCTCGTGTTCCCAGTTGGGAGGCTAGGTAGTGCAGATGAGGGTGATCCTCTAGTAACTTGAGAAAGACTCGGGGTGGGAGTTGGACAGGGGATAGGAGAAGTTCCAGGAACTGGTCTGCTCCTGGGGATTCGAAGTGACTCTGGGATAGGGGCCCCTCGAATAGCCTGTGAGGTTGGGGAGGGGGGCTGGGGTTCGTCTTCTGATCCAGGTTGTGCAATCTTGGTGGTAGGGTCCCCTCTGATGAAACAGGGGGAGGGTGATGAGAGCTAAATTCTTTTGATATGGAACATGAGACATGGAGCCTTTCGGCAACGACCTGATTGAATGTTCCTAGTCTAGTGCTGGTGGCAGTAGCGATATAGAAAATAGCAAGCCAGGCCACATAGATGTAGGTGAGGATCATGTGGCGATAATTAAGTGCAACCCACACTTGAACTCTCTCGAGAAATGGTAAACTGTCCACCGTTTCAAGGTATGCTGTTATCCATGTAAGGTCATGTAGAATTTAGCTGAGGCTAGCTAATAATACATAGGCACTTATATACCTAATGGGGAAGGGAATGGGAAAGTGTTCCCATTCTCGTAATTGGAAATAGAGGCCCCAATGGAAAGTTGTTGGGGGAGAAGATAGCATCCATAACCTTGGCAACATGCACTGCCATGGACAAAAGGAAAGGCAGTGCATGAGAACTCTCTCACGATCGTGAGAGAATTCACATGTAAGTAATTTATCCATAAAGAAAAAGGGGGTTCTAAGAATAGACGGGGAGTTGGGCAGAAAAGGAAGGGGTTAAAGCACTACTGGCTGCTGTGGGGAGTAGGTATGGGCATAGTGCTTATGAATGAGTCTAGGAGCCCGGCTATTCTAGAATGGGGATTCATCGTCCATGGGGTTGGTCCAATCATACCATCCCCTGTCATTATTGTCCCTCCTGGGCGTATTCCTTGGTGTCGGAGTCACACCCCACTCATTGGGGGATGCGGTCCAGTCCGCGTAATGATCATCCTCTCCTCCATAGCAATAGAGGTCTCCTCATAAGAGGTTTTCCCTGGTGAAGCAGGGAACATCCCACAAGGGGTCATTGGTCTCCTACATCCAAGACAGATAGGGCCTGTCTAGTGCGTCAGGAAAAGGAGTAGGTGGGCACACCTATCATTCCATAACAGGTGTGATCATCACTTCCTCCACCCATGCCTATCTACTTATAACCCTTAGCCCTATGGACAGCTCCACCACTTCCTGTGACCGCTTTTTATGGTCATAGTAGTCCCCTTTCTACCCTATAAATACTGCTGCCCTTGTATAGTAATTCTCCAACTAGATCTACATTTAATCTATGTGGTATTTGGTTCACCTGCTATCCCTAAGTGAGGGCCACAGTAAGACTTACCCAAACATCCTGGACTTCTATCAGTCTCCTGTTTACTGTTAAGTGACAGCTAGAACTTGGCAACATCTTTGTGTCTAGGATCTATACCCATAGTGATATGGAACGCAGTACATGAAGCCCGAGTTTCTTGGCTATGAGATGATCAACGTAGCCGAGGCGAGGGCAGCGACGGATGAATCCGGCAAGGATGTTGGCTCTGGTGCGGGTGCCTAGCGTGTAAACGATGTAGTGGTGATTGAGGCAATGCCTCAGTAGAACTCTCTCGATGAACGAAGAACCCTCTTCGCTCAAAGGTGCAGCAGACTCCACGTTGGATTGCGTAGAATCTAACTAAGGAAACTCTAACGTTACATGGGCGCTATTTATACGTAAAAGGGAATAAGATGGGAACTTATTCCCTGCGGGGGTTTCGGAATACTACCTGCTATAATAGAAGCAGGGAATGGAAGAGCGTCCTTAAGTAGAAAGGGGAAATGGAACTGTAAATACCGTAATTGACGGCATGCACTGCCTATGGATAAAGGGAAGGGCAGTGCATGGGAACTTTCCCACAGTTGTGAGAAAAGTGCCTAACGGATCGAAAAGGGATATATGAGATCTATCGGGTAAAAGGGGGGTAATACCTAATCCGGCGGATGCTGTGTGGAGTGGGAAGGGTGGATCGGTAACTAACGGTAACTGTGGAATAGATCGAATATATCCTAAAAGGATCAGCGAAAATAAATAAAAGAAAAGGAGACTCATTCGGAATTAAAAGGGAACATATTCTCACGCCTCCTTACATAATCGTACAACTCCTGGGCATCCCAGGTAAACCACTCCTTGTCCCCTGGGGGAATGTTCTCCTGGTTGTCTGGCAGCGGGGGTGATGCTGACCAGACCTCTATCGAATCTCCCCAAGCTAAAGAGCTTGAGAAGTCGTCCTCCATTCCAGCGAAATGTCCTGAAGAAAAAGAAAAAGACAGCACGTCCAACGCCTCAGGGTATGGAGTGGGGGAGCATCTCCATCGTTCCATAACATTACCTTCCCCGTCCGGGTAGACTGGATGATTCCACTCATCAATAATCATAGCCATTGCCTCCTGTAGGTGGGGCAAGGGGGCAGTCGGCGTAGGCATGACTAGCTCCGGTCTCGTGGCAGTGAGGGCAGGTGTAAAACGGGCATCTCCAATAAAGGAGATGGGTTCCGCCACATTCGGGGCATGTCTCGGGGATAGGGGTGGAGAGAGTGGGGCATCGGTAAGGAGGGTGGCCGGGGGCGTGTCGGGAACAAATGGTACAGAGGATATGGGGGCAGTCCCAAGAGGACGTGTGTCTGTAGTTACAGCGTATGCAGTGGAATGCTGTGCTGATGTCGGGATCCTCAGGGATATTTTGGGAGAGTGGCAGGAGGCCACGTCGGAGAGCAGGCGGAGAGGAAATTCTTCGAAGAAGGTCGGTTCAAGGTGGAGTAACCAGGGAGGGGATCGGGACCGGGGGATCGGAGTTGTGAAAGAGGGGGATGGGGGGAGTGGCTCCCCTCTCCAGTTCATACAGGAGTGGGAGAGGTGGAGATGGGGGGGTGAGACTGGGCGGGGAGTCGGGAGAATTGGGGAGAGTAGGTGGGAAGGGATTAGCAGTCCTTCCATCCTTGCTTGGCACCTGTCCTCCAGTAACGAGGAGTGGCGCCTCCGGAGTAGGTCTCGTAACTCCTCCGCAAGCGCACAGGAAATCGAGTACGAGCCTGCGATTCCTAATGACTCGGGTCCTAATGGAGGGGGTGAGTGGACCGACGAGTTCCCAGATGATAGACTGGAGGGGGATAAGGGGGACCCCCTCGACGATGTCGGGGAATCCATGCTCGTGGAGGGATTGGGCGAGGAGGGTCCCCAGGAAGACCAGCTGGGACGTGAGGACTGGTTGGCGGGAGGTAGAGAAGGGGCCGACATAGCTTCCGTCTTCGTTGTGGATGGAGCGGGATGAATGAATGTTAGAGTATATTTCATAGGCACTTATGAGGGTTTTTATATTGGATATGGGGGATTGGTGTCGTCGTTCGGCGATCCACGCCTTTATGAACATTGACGTTAGGATGTTGTGATAGAGGTAACTTCTTTCTAGACAGGGAACCGAATTTAGGTTGTAGGCATCACCTACCTTAGCTAGAATGGGGGAAATAATCGGTTCTGAGCTGGGGATCCCAAATGGGGCTACTACCATCTCCGGGATGTTAATAGTAGTTCTTGGCGTGCCAGTGATAAGGGCAGGAGTCGTGCTTGCAAAAGCTCCAATGTTCTCCGACAT
>JBBPJU010000828.1:0-16738 GCA_038088875.1 Austroboletus festivus
GGGAGAACTAGACTAAGGTACATGGCAGTGGAGAGGTCAGTTTATATAGTGAACAGGAATGAGAGGCAGTGTGGGAATACTGCCTTGAATAGAAAGGAGGCTGTCCATAGATGAGTCATATAGAATACGATAGAATGTCAAAGAATAATTGATGAGTCAGAAGATTAAAGAAATGACTCATGATGACAACAAATAACTGAGTAATCAGGCCGATTACTAGATACGAATGAATAAGCATGAATAAGACGATATGACTCAGCCTGAAGACGAATTGGACTTATCCCCAGTAGGATTATCCAAGAGGAAATGAAAGGCTAGAGTCAGTACAACGGTTACACATAAATGAGAAAGAAATCGTAACACTGTCCCATAGTTCTGGATAATTGGAGGTAGATGGGATAAAGCTTTCTAAAGAAGGTGGAGGTGGGGAGTTGTTTGACAAAGAATTCCAGTCTGCAGAAGTGGAGCATGTCAAGGGTTTGAGCACCCACCATGCAGAGATTTTCTGCAATCACCTCAGTAATGTTTTCCACACTGTTCTCTCTGATGAGGAGTCTGGTGGAGATATAACTTTAGTAGGTTTCTATGAGGAGGATGATGGAGGATAGTTTGCATAGTTCGAGGTTAGCCTCTAATAAGGCCAATCTCTAGGGATCATTCAATATGGCAGCATAGGCAATTCTCCTATAAGAGGGTGGGAGGATCTGGAGATTGAAGACATCTTTGACCAGGGTGAGGATAAGGGACACAAATAAAGAAGAAAATGGCAGCATGAGAGGAGAGATTGATATTGTTGGAGTAGAGATCAAAAGAAATTTGAATGATGAACTTTAAAGTGAGAAGGATCAGTAAAGGAGGGTTTCCATGAGGTAAAAGAAAAGGGAGAGAATGGTTGATAATGAGGAAGGGAATGGGCTAGTAGTGATGGTGATAGGGACAGTAGTGAATTTGACAATAGCACTTGTGGGTTTCAATGTGTTGCTGATCATAATGCCATTTTCTATTTGGGATAAAGATAGAGATATGGGAAAAGTGGTAGGAGTATTTGGTAGATTTGTTGTTTTTCAGGGAGAACTGGTAGAAATCACAGCAGGCAGTGGGTTGTTTTTCATTGTTCATAGTTTGTGTTTTCTTTTATATGCAGTTAGGACCTTGTCAGCATAGATGAAGTTGCTTTCTGGTTCCCAGGTGTTTTCTGCAGTAGAGTATCCTTTCCATTGAACTAAATATGATCTTCATCCTGGGTACCCCATGTGATTGATGATTCATTCGATCTCATATTCTTCCTCATCACCTATGATCTCAGGTGGGGGTGGCATTCCAGTGATCCCATATTCGTCATTTTGGACAAATAGGGAAAGGAGGGATATATAAAATACATTATGGATTTTCCAGGTCAGCAGTAACTCCAGTTGGTACATCACCGGTGAGAGTACTTTCATGATGGAAAAGGGTCCTTCCCTTTTTGGACTGAGTTTCTTAAACAGATAGGAGGTTTTAAGATTTTTGTTTGATAGCCAGACTTTATTGCCTTTCTTCCAAGGTTTGAACTTTGGAAGTACATGAGAGAATTGTTGGGCATTGGTGATTGCTGCAATTGCTTCCTCTCTAGCATTTTCCAGAAGTTTGAGGCATCCCTCCAGGGTAGGGTTGGGGATTTTGCTGATTGGTGGATTAGCTCTGGGCTTGTATCCCATCATGATGTGGAATGGAGTTTATTTGGTTGTGGAGTGAATTGAGGAATTGTGGTTAAATTCAGCCATTGGAAGTAGTTTGCTCCATTGATCTTGTTGTCCTTGGCAGAATATCCTCAGGTACATTTCTAATTCCTGGTTTACTCATTCCATTTTTCTGTTGGTTTGTGGGTGGTATGCAGTAGAGAGGGTGACATCATAGTTGAGTAGTCTGGCTAATTCTTTGGCAAAGGCAGATGCAAACTGAGGGCCCCTATCTGAGATAACTTTGGAATGTAGTCCAAATCATGGGAAGACATATTTGAAAAACAGGGCTGCTATCCCTGCAGCATTGACTGTTTTGGTTGTTGGAATGAAAATTGCCCCCTGGCTAAGGCCATGGTCCACCATAACTAGAATTGAATCCGCCCCATCTAAAAGGGGTAGATTTGTGATCATGTCCATGGATATGATATGAAATGGATGTGGGCTGGTGGCCAGAATTGGAATGAGGGGCAAATGGGTTGGGTTGTTTATGTATTTATTTTGTTGACAGATAGGGCAGCTGGCAATGTATTTTCTGACAAAGATAGAGAATCCTGGCCACCAGTAATCCCTGAATAGGAACTGAATGGTGTGATGTTGTCCTCTGTGTCCTCCCACAGCAGATGAGTGAATGGAGTGGACCAGGTCTTTTTGAGCTTCTGGAGGAATGTATAGTTGGTGTCTGAAATAGAGTTGTCCATCTTCATATATCCAGTCAAAGGGGTGGGATTTGTCAGGGATGTGATTTTCCTTGTACATGTGTTGGAGTGCATCAAACACCAGTGGGTCATTTTCTGAAGATATCCTTATCTTATCTTTCAGGGCGAGGTCTATTTGGTTGACAAATAATTCTTTAGGGAGTAGGCAGAGTTCCAAGTTATTCTTGATCAGGTTGGAATTGGGTAGTCTGGATAAGGTGTCAGCTGGACCCATTTGGGTTCCCAGAAAATGGTGGAAGATGAGGTCATACTCTTATAGGAACAGTTGCCATCAGGTGTGTCATCTGGAAAGTTTTTTTGCTTCCTTGAAGTAGAGGAGGTTTTTGTGATCTGTGAGGAGTGTTACTGAGTGTTTGATTCCCATGAGATAGTGTCTCCAGTTATTCAAGGCATGGATAACCCCCAGAGGTTCCTTGTTGTCATGCATCATGTGGAGTATCCACAGAGGGCCACCCCTTTTCCCCACGAAGGAGACAGACCATGGCTAAATGCCAACATCACTACCACCTGAAGGACAATCCAGGACACCCCCAACATCTCTGCCCCAATCACAAAGAGAATAGACTTGAGTAAGTGGATGATGGATTGGGATAAGATTGATGAGGTCCATCAACCTTATCAGCAGGGTAATGTCACACATCATGTGGAGTATCCATGGAGGGCGACCCCTTTTTCCCATGAAGGAGACAGACCATGGCTAAATGCCAATATTGCTACCACCCTGTACAGAGGGAACTTAGAGGAGAGACACCAGTTCTGGGGAGGAGAGCTGGAAGGAGCCACCTGGGGAGATGAATCCCTGGGGGACTTTGTCCCTGAATGGTAGAATATCCAGGCACCACTGCTCCACTTAGAGGAGACCGCACCCCTGCCTGAATGGCCCACTGATCCTGTGTGGATGTGACACATCCACGACCCTCAAGACATCTGTAAGCCCCTTTGTACAGATCACCCCTTTCTCTTATCTTTTGGACCTATTTTCTTTATGATCACACCCTTACACTGGTGTGATCTTTGTTGTCCTCCATCTATGCCTATCACCACTTACCCTTAGCCCTATGGACAGTCCCCCCCTTATCTATGATCGCTTCTTATGATCATAGTAGTTCCCTCTTCCCCTATAAATATGACTGCCTTGTACAGTAGACCCCTTAACTAGATCTACATTTAATCTATGTGGTATTTGGTTCTCCTGCCATCCCTGAGTGAGGGCTGCAGTCTAAAGACTTCTCAAAACCTTACCAGACTTCAATCAGTCTCCTGTTCACTGCAGATGTGATAGCTAGAATGCTAGGGATACTTTGTGTCTAGATCTATATCTGTAGATCGCGTCACAAAAGATCTAGTTGAACTATATTCACTTCTTGTTCTACCAAGAAGAGTTTAACGGGCCTCAATCTCCACTAAGGAAGATCCGTCACCATTTACTCCACCACTGATCCTCCCTCAGAGGAAGAAGAAACCCAAAACATTGACAACTCCTATCAAAACATCTCTATCTTCGATTCATCTTGAAGAAAGTCAATTACAATCCCTGTTCAAATACATCCAGAAACCACTAAAATCAAAGCCTTAATCAATAGTGGAGCAACGAACTGCTTCATTAACAAAACTATCTCCCGAAAATTATGACTCCCCCTTACCAGGCTAAAGATAAGAAGAATAGCTATAAATGCAGACAGGACTTTAAATAAAGGAGGAGATATCACCCACAAGACCACTATCACCACATCTATAGGAGGAAAAAGGGAAACAAGGGACTATCTGGTGATCTGATGTGGAAAAATGGACATGATACTAGGAATGAGCTGGCTAGCAAGTCATAATCCAATAATAGACTAGGCGCAAAGGGAACTCAGAGGAGAGAAAAGAAGTCCAGACTCAGAGGAACAACAATACCTGATCAAGTACCTCACTACCAATCTGGCAGAGGACCCAAATAAAGAAGTCTTTATCCAATGTTGCACTGAATTGGAAGAGATCACAAGCTCACCATCTCCACCAACATTGCCAAAAGGGAATACAAAGAGAAAGTAGTACTACCAATCAAATTTCAACAATTCCAAAAAGTATTTTCAGAAGAAGCCACTACAACCCTTCCACCCAAAAGATCTTATGATCATCATATTGACCTTCTTCCCTCCTTTATACCCCAAAGAGCAAAAAACTACCCACTAAATACAGAACAAACAGAAGCATGCAAGAAGTTCATAACCAAACATCTCAAAAGTGGGAAAATCCAATTATCCTAATCCCCTCAGGCATCCCCATTCTTCTTTGTATATAAAAAGGACAGCAAACTGTGACCATGCCAAGACTATTGGTACCTAAATGAGCACACAATCAAAAATGCCTACCCACTACCCCTGATCGGAGATCTCATCGACAAACTCTGAGAATTGACAATCTTTACCAAGATGGATGTATGATGAGGGTACAACAACATTCAAATAGTGCCTGAAAACTGCTGGAAAGTGGCCTTTATCACACCATTGGGGCTCTTCGAACCAACTGTGATATTCTTTGGGCTTTGTAATTCCCCAGCCACATTTCAAGCCCTAATGGATGACATTTTCACCAAATACCTAGCAAAGGGGTGGTTAATAATATACATGGACGACCTCCTCATGCATTCTCCCAACCAGAAAACCCATGATGAAAGGACTTGGAAAGTTCTGGAATGAATAATGGAGCATAAACTATACCTTAAGCTAGAAAAATGCTCCTTCAATACAAAGACAACAGAATACCTAGGAATGATCATTTCAGAGGGACATACCAAAATGGACCCAGTAAAGCTGAAAGCCATCAAAGAATGGAACCCCCCTACTTCAGTAAAAGGGGTACAATCCTTCTTAGGGTTCTGTAATTTCTATTGAAAATTTATTAAAGGATTCTCCACCAAGGCATGACCCCTTATTGAACTTACAAAGAAGGAAATCAAGTGGCAGTGGAGAGAATGCCATCAGGGAACTACAGAATCAGTTCCTTAAGAAACCTGTCCTCTCCATTCCTGATCCAACCAAAGCATTCTTTGTTATGATGGATATATCCCTGGTATGAACAGGAGGGGTACTAATGCAAAAAGACACCAATAGAGACCACCACCCATGTGCATACCACTCCAGCACCTTATCACCAGTGGAACAAAATTATGATATCTACAACAAAGAATTACTAGGGGTTATCCATACCCTGGACAACTGGAGACACTACCTGATAGGGACCAATTACCCAGTAACACTTCTTACTGACCACAAGAATCTCCTATACTTCAAAGAGGCAAGAAGGTTGTCTCGATGACATGCCCAATGGCAACTCTTCCTACAGAAATATGACTTTATCTTTCACCATCTCCCTGGGACTCAAATGGGTCCAGCCAACACTTTATCCAGACTGCCCAACCTCAATATGGCTGATGACAACTCAGAACTCCACCTACTTCCAGAGGAACTATTCATCAAACAAATGGATCTCGCCCTAAAAGACAAAATTAGAGCATCCTCAGAGAAAGACCCACATATCCTGGATGCACTCTAACATATGTACTGAGAAAGTCACATCCCTGATCAAACCCACCTGTCAGTTGGACATACAAGGATGGCCAACTCTACTTTAGACACTGGCTATATATTCCCTCTGAGGCACAGAAGGATCTAGTCCACTCAATCCACTCTTCTGTGGCAGGAGGATATGGGGAATAACATCACACTATCCAACTCCTATCCCATGATTATTGGTGGCCAGGACTTTCTACCTTCATCAGAAAATATATCTCAGAATGTCCTATATGTCAATAAAATAATAATATATACAACCCATCTCACCCACCCCCTATCTCCATCCCAGTAAACAGTCCACACCTATTTCATACTATATCTATGGACATGATCACTGATCTACTTCCTTTAAATGGAGTGAACTCTATTCTGGTTGTGGTGAACCACAGCCTTAGCCAGGGGGGAATTTTCATTCCCACAACCAAATCTGTCGACACTGCAGGAGTAGCAATACTATTCTTCAAACACATCTTTCCACACTTTGGGCTACACTCCAAGGTCATCTCGGACAGAGGATCCCAATTTGCATCTGCCTTCACTAAAGAACTAGCCAGACTGCTCAATTATAATGTGGCCCTCTCCACTGCATACCACCCACAGACCAACAGGGAGATGGAACAGATAAATCAGGAACTGGAAATATACTTAAGAATATTCTGCCAAGGTCAACAAGAATGATGGAGCGAACTGCTCCCAATGGCAGAATTTTACCACAACTCCTCAGTACACTCTGCAACAAAACAAACCCCATTCCATCTTATGATGGAATATGAACTGAGGGCATATCCACCAATTGGGAAGACCCTAAATCCCAACATTGAAGGATGTCTGAAACTTCTTAACAGGGCTAGGGACAAAGCACTAGCAGCCATCACTCATGCTCAACAATTCTCTATCATGAGTCCAAAGTTCAAACCCTGGAAGAAAGGAGATAGAGTATGGCTATCTAATAAAAACCTTAAAACCCCCTATCCATCTAAGAAACTCAGTCCAAAAATGGAAGGACCCTTCCCATTACTAACGTACTTTCCCCAGTAATGTATTAATTGGAGTTACTCTCAACCTGGAAAATTCATAATGTATTCCACACATCACTTCTTTCCCCATTTGTCCAAAATAATGAATATGGGATCACTGGAACACCACCTCTGCCAGAGGTCATAGGTGATGAGAAGGAATACAAGATCAAGTAAATTGTCAACCACAAGGGATACCCTGGCTGAAGATCCTATTTAGTCCAATGGAAGAGGTACTCCATAGCAGAAAATATCTGGGAGCCCCAAAACAACTTTATCCATGCCGACAAAATCCTGACCAAGTATAAAAGAAAACACAAATTATAACTGATAGCAAACAACCCACTACCCACTGTGATTTCTATTATTTCTTCTTAAAAGACAACAAACCCACCAACTATTCCTATCAATTCTCCCATATTTCCATCTTTATCCCAAACAGAAGAAGGCACTATAACCAACAACACATCCAAATCCATGATTGTTTCTGTTGGATTAATTATTGCCCCTACTATCATCGATATTAGCCTATCATTCTTATTTAATTATCAACCACTCTCTCCCCTTCTTCTTATCTTATGAAAACCCTTCTTTACCAATTCAAATCACCTTAAAATTCATCATCCAAATTCATTTCGATTTCTATGCAGATGATCTTAATCTCTCCTCTCACACTGCCATTTTCTTCTTTATTTATATCCCTCATTCTTGCCCTGGTCAAAGATGTCTTCAACCTCCAGATCCTTCCCCCCTCCTACAGGAGGATAGCCTACATAGCCATTCTTGATGACCCCCAAGGACTTGCCCTACTAGAAGTCAACCTTAAACTAAGGAAGTTATCCTCTATCATCCTCCTCATCAACACCCACCATAGTTATATCTCCACAAGACTCCTCATCAAAGAGAACAGAGTGGAGAACATTACTGAGGTGGTTGCAGAAAATCTCCATATGGCGGGTACTCAGACCCTCAACGTGCTCCACTTCTGTGGATTGGGATACTTTATCAAATGACTCCCCACCTCTACCTTCTTTGAAAAACTTTATCCCATCTATCTCTGACTCCTCAGAACTATGGGACAGTGAGGATTTATCAACATTGAACTTGCTAGACAGTTTGCCTTCCTTGATGGCAGCAGTTTCCCATTTGAGACTGAGGTGATTAGATGGCTTACCAGAGAATCAAGAAATAGTGAGGAGTGAGAGAATCTTCTTCCCATCCTGATTCATGTCACCCAACCTTTTACAGAAATTAAGGTCTCTGAAACTATAGAAAGAACTGAAGAGGAAGTTGAAGACACACTGCCCTGACAACTCATTCCCCCAACTACCCTATCCCCTCACTCCATATCAAGACACCCTCAGTGACCTAAGCAACCTCTCTCCACCTAAATCTCCATCCAATGAAATGACACCCCAATCTCCCCTACTCGAATCTATCAATGCTATCAATGTGGAAGTCTCCACCATCTCTGACCGTCCTGCCCCAACTACACCTGCCCCTACTGCAGAAAGGACACCCCAGGACACTCCCAACATCTCTGCCCCAATCACACAGAGAATAGACTTGAGTAAGTGGATGATGGATTGGGATAAGATTGATGAGGTCCATCAACCTTATTAGCAGGGTAATGTCACATATCATGTGGAGTATCCATGGAGGGCGACCCCTTTTTCCCATGAAGGAGACAGACCATGGCTAAATTCCAACATTGCTACCACCCTGTACAGAGGGAACCTAGAGGAGAGACACCAGTTCTGGGGAGGAGAGCTGGAAGGAGCCACCTGGGGAGACAAACCCCTAGGGGACTTTGTCCCTGAATGGTAGAACATCCAGGCACCACTGCTCCACTTAGAGGAGACTGCACCCCCACCTGAATGGCCCACTGATCCTGCATGGATGTGATGCATCCATGACCTCCAAGACATCTATAAACATCTTTGGACAGATTACCCTTTTATCTTATCTTTCAAATCTATTTCCTTTATGATCACATTCTTACACTGGTGTGATCTTTGTCATCCTTCATCTATGCCTATTGCTGCTTACCCTTAGCCCTACAGACAGTCCCCCCCTTACCTATGATCGCTTCTTATGGTCATAGTAGTTCCTTCTTCCCCTATAAATACAACTGCCTTGTATAGTAGACCCCTTAACTAGATCTATGTTTAATCTATATGGTATTTGATTCTTCTGCCATCCCTGAGTGAGGGCTGCAGTCTAAAGACTTCCCAAAACCTTACTAGACTTCTATCAATCTCCTGCCCACTGCAGATGTGACAGCTAGAACACTAGGGATACTTTGTGTCTAGATCTATATCTGTGAATTGTGTTACACTTGTCATAGATGTCATAGTTTTGCTCTGCCAGAGATAGGGTGCTAGATCTGTATGCACATGGATGGAAATCTTCATTGGTGTCTTTCTGCATTAACACTTCTCCTGTTCCTACCAAAGATGCATCCATTATCAAAGAATGCTTTGGTTGAATCAGGGATGGAGAGGATGGGTTGCTTAAGAAATTGGTTCTGCAGGCCCTGGAAGGTGTCCTCCTGTGTTTTCCCCCATTGCCCCTTGATCTCCTTTTTTGTCAGTTCTATAAGGAATCATACTTTGGTGGAGAATCCCTTGATGAACTTTCAGTAAAAGTTGCAGAATCCCAGGAAGGAGTGTACTCCTTTTACTGATGTGGGAGGGTTCCATTCTTGGATTGCTTTCAGTTTTACTGGATCCATCTCAGTATGCCCTTTAGAGATGATTATTCCTAGGTATTTCATGATTTTCATATCAAAGGAACATTTTTCCAACTTGAGGTATAGCTTGTGCTCCATCATTCATTCTAGGACTTTCTGTATCCTATCATCATGGGTTCTCTGATCAGGGGAGTGGATGAGGAGATTATCCATGTATATTATTAGCCAGCCCTTCACCAGATAATTGGCAAAGATGTCATCTATCAGAGCTTGGAATGTGGTGGGGGAGATGCAAAGTCCAAAGAATATTACTGTGGATTTGAATAGCCCCATTGGTGTGATAAAGGCTGCCTTCCAGCAATCCTCCAGTACTATTTGCACATTGTTATACCCCCATCTCAAGTCCATCTTGGTGAAGATCTTCAATCTTTGGAGTTTATTGATGAGGTCTCTGATTAGGGGTAATAGATAAGCATTTTTGATCATGTGCTCATTTAGATATTGATAGTCTTGGCAGGGTCAGAGTTTGCCATCTTTCTTATCAATGAGGAGGCTTGGAGGGACTTGGATGGTTGGATCTTTCCACTCTTAAGATGTTCTTCTATGAATTTTCTGCATGCCTCAGTTTGTTTGAGGTTTAATGGGTAGTTTTTGGCTCTTTGAGGGGTAAAAGATGGAAGGAGGTCGATGTGATGATCATAGATCCTTTTAGGCGGAAAAGTGGTAATGGCTTCTTCTGAAAATACCTTTTGGAATTTTTGGAATTTTTCTGGTAAAACCACTTCTTCTTTTTGTGCTTTTTGTGTGATGTCAGTAGAGATGGTTAGTTTGCAGATCTCCTCCTGATTGGTGCAGCATCTGATAAGAACTTCATTTGGTTTCTCCACCAGATTGGTGGTCAGATACTTGATTATGTATCTTTGCTCCTTGGAGTCTCGAGTTTTCTTCCCTCTCTTGAGTTTCCTATGGACCCAGTCAATTATTGGGTTGTGTTGGGTGAGCCAACTCATGCCTAATATCATGTTGGTTTTTCCACTTCTGATTACCATGTAATCTCGAGTTTCCCTTTTTCCCCCTATGGAAGTGGTGATAGGGGTTTTATGGGTAATATCTCCTCCTTTGTTTGAGGTTCTGTCAGCATTGATAATGATCTGTTTAATTCTTAGTTTTATAAGGGGTAGGCATAACTTTTGAGCAATGGTTTCATTAATGAAGCAGTTGATTGCTCCACTATTGACAAGGGCTTTGATATCAGTGGTTCCTGGAAATATTTGAACAGGGATGGTGATTGACTTTCATTCTATAGATTGTACATTCCAGGTTATAGGAGAGTGACACACTGATTGAGCTCTCCTCATCAAAAACCCTTGGCTTTCTCTACTCATGCCCTTAATTCTTCCATGCTTATTTTAGCAACAGTTTCTTCCTCTTCCCCTTGATAGATTGGATCTTCATAAACTTTTTTGAGGATCTTTATTACATCTTCTTATTTGACATCTTTGTCTCTAAAAACCTTAATGTAATTGGCAATTGCCAATAATGCAGGGGTGGTATCAGAGATCTTCTTAGTTTGTTCCTTCTTTTGGAACTTGTTGGTGTGGGAAGGTATTCCTTGTCATGGGTGGTTCCTAGTGGAGCAGCCAACTTTATGGGAGATGAATCATCAATTTTTTTTAATGTGCTTAGTGTGATTGAATGGGGATAATTTAATGACATTAATGTCCATGGCATTTGGGTCACATGCTTCTGCTTTGAATTGATTTCCTTTTAGGTCTCAGACTCTTTCAATCTATCACATCTATTTATGACTGGATTCTATCCAGTCCTTGGGGGTCTCTGATTCCTTTATTCCAATGACTTTTTCCATGATAAGTGGATGGAGACCCCTAATGAACCATTCTGTTAGGGCAATATCATCAGTCATTTTTGCCTTCCTGGTGTAGAGCTGAAAGTCCTGCATGTATTCCTGCAACCTTTTTATTGTAGGGAAGAACTCTTTGTCCTTCTGTTTGAGAGCAGCTAACTTTCTCCTATGATCCAGATGGACTTCTTTGGATGAGAATGCTTCAAGGAACTTTTCCTTGAATGTTTTCCAACTCTGTGTGTCTGGAATTGTGCCTTTTTCTCACTAATTGTAGTATGCTTCTGAGAACATCTTTCCCCTTTCTTTGCTCATCTTATTCAAGGCAGTATTGATTTTGTCTGGGTTATAAGCATAGATATCATCGTTCATGGAGAAGTAGTTGCTCATGGTCATGATCCATCATGTGGCATCTTCCCCTTCCCCAAAGAAATCTGTTGGCAGTCCTGCCCACTTTTCACTCATCTTTGCCCTGGGTATGAGGGGTGGATCGATATCCAGGGCAAAGTTTTCTTCTACTGGTTGCGATGTAGCTGTATTAGGTGGAACAGGAGTTGGAGTTTTGTTGATTGCAACAGTTTCTGTGTTAAGGACCAGAGATGTGGATAGGCTCTGAGAAGGGTGATGATAGGTTTGGGTTGAATGGGGTCAGGGGTTGTGATGATGGCTAGGAGTAGTAGAGCTTCCTCTGATTCGAAGTCTTTGAGCCGAATTAGGGATGGGAAGGTCTTGGTAGGAATTGTTGACATTTCGTTCCTCCTCTCCCTCTGAGGAGGTTCAGTGGTGGAGTAAATGGTGATGGATCTTCCCTAGTGGGGATTGAGGCCCACTAGACTCTTCTTGATAGAACAAGGAGTAAACAAGGTTCAACTAGATCTTTTGTGACATGATCTATGGGTATAGATCTAAGACATAAAGAATCTCTAGCATTCTAGCTGTCACTCAACAGTAGACAGAAGACTGATAGAAGTCCAGTAAGGTTTGGATAAGTCTTGCTGTGGCCCTCACTCAGGGATAGCAGTTTGAACCAAATACCATGTAGATTAAATGTAGATGTAGATCTAGTTGGAGAAACTACTATACAATGCAGTCGTATTTACAGGGAAAAGGGGAACACTGCCTGGACCATAAAAAGCAGTCACAGGTAAAGGGGGGACTATCTGTAGGGCAAAGGGGATTGATAGATAAGTATAGGTGGGGGAATGGAGTGATCATACCAGTGTAAGAGTATGATCAGAAAGGGAAATCAGTTCAAGATAAAAGATAGAGTTTGTACAATTTAATATAGGGCATGGATATGGTACATCCATGCAGGATCTGTGGGCCACTCTGCCACAGGTGTCATCTCCTCTAGATGGATTGTGGTGCTTGCACATTCCACCATTCTGGGATAAAGTCCCCTTATGGCTCCTCTCCCTATGTCACTTCTTCTGCTTCTCCTCCCCAGAACTGATGCCTTCTGTCCAGGTTTCCTCTGTAGGCAATGGTTGTGATGTTGGCATTCAGCCACAGCCTGTCTCCATCAGAGCAGAAAGAAGTAGCCTTCTGTGGGTAGTCTACATAATGCATGACAGGTTCTGGTTAGATAATGTTGCCAATCCTCCAAAGTAAGGATAATGGCAAGGAGTTCCTGATTGTGGATGTTATAATTCCATTCTGCTGGGGAAAAGGTCAAGGAACAGTAGATGCAAGGGTGAAGATCTCCATTGCCATCCTTCTGCATCAGGACTCCTCCAGCAGTGGCCAGGGAAGTGTCCATCATAAGCCAGAATGGTCTGTCCAGGTTGGGGTGGTGAAGTATTGGGGCTTGGAGGAACAGTTATTTTAGTGACTGGAAGACATCATCTTCAGAGGGGGTCCATCCCCAGCATTTCCCTTTAGTCATTAGTGCAGTAAGGGGTTGAGCAAGTTGGGAGAAATTTAGGATGAACTTTCAGTAAAAGTTGCAAAATCTGAGGAATAATCAGACTTGCTTAATGGTTCAGAGGGGTTTCCAATTCATACATAATGCACCAACAACTGGTCACCCCGGCTTCTTCCACCTCTATAAGTTTATGGCAGAATTCTACTAGTGGCCTGGCATGGTCCACTTCCTCTGAAAATACCTAGCCAGATGCCCTGTTTGCCAGAAACACAAGGCCGATACTCACCTGAATAAACCCCCTATCCTCCCCATCCCTGCCATCACCACCCAACCATTCCAGCATCTCTCCATGGACCTAATCACTGATTTGCCCCCCTTGCCACCTTGGGATGCTATTTTAGTTGTGGTGGACCACAGACTTTTGAAATGGGCTATTTTCATTCCAACCACTAAAACCGTCTCTGCAAAAGCAGTGGCTTTCCACTTTATTGAAGGAGTACTCCCTAGATCCAGCCTACATGACTTCATAATCTCCAACTGAGGTCCTCAATTCACCAGCACCTTTGCAAAAGAACTTGGCAGAGCCCTGAACTTTGATCTGAAGCTGTCCTCCACCTATCACCCTCAAACTGACAGCAAGACCAAACAAGTTAACCAAGAACTCGAAACCTACCTTAGGATCTACTGCCACAAAAATCCCACCAACTGGAGCAAAATGCTTCTGATCACTGAATTAACTCACAATTTGGCCATACACTTGACAACCCTCACCTCCCCCTTTAAACTAATAATGGGCTTTACCCCACAAGGATTCCCCAACATTACCAAATCCTTCGTCCCCACTGTCCAATACACCCTTGACCATTGGGGAATGGCATGGAAAGAAGCCTCTGCCACCATTGAATTTGCCCAAAAAGACTACAACTCCCACCTAAAAGGAAAGAAGTATACCCCCTACCAAAAAGGAGATCTAGTTTGTCTCTCCACAAAAAATCTAAAGACAGAAGGGGAACTCTGAAAACTTATTCTGAAAAGAGAAGAACCCTTCCAAGTAGTCCACCCCATAAACAACATCACCTTCAAACTTAAACTACCCAGCCATTGAAAGATCCACAACATGTTCCACACCTCACTGTTTTCCCTATTTAATCAAACTGACAAATTTGAACCTACCACTGCAGAAGCACCTCTTATCCTGGAAGAAGAGCTGGAATATGAAATAGAAAGCATACTTTCCTATAAAGGAAAAGTGGGGCTGTATTATAATTGTTATGATTCATCCCTGGGATATAGCTGAGTATTATATGGACTACTCTTTTTCTTGAACACTTGTTTCCTCTCTTTGCTTACAATGTTTTCTAGATGAGTCTCCTTATATTCCATGCAGATATGCTCTGTTTCCATCGACTCATCTATCCTTTGTCATTTCCACTTACCTGATTTTCCTTTGTTATAGACATTCCCTTTGATCCACTTACTTGAGGGATATTTGTTATGGATGAGTCATTCCTTATCTCTTATCTTGGTTCAACCCTTGACCCTTCTAACTTATCCATTCCATTATTATCTTGGCTTATCTGTTCCCCCTGACTTAGCCCCTGATCTCAGATCACCTTCCATTCTTCTGGCTAAGTCAGCATCTTTCTGATGTTCTATTATATTCTTGGACATTCTGATGACTCGTCACTATGACTCATCATCAGTCCCCTATACCCTATTTCCTTTTTTGTATTACACAGCCGCTCCTCCTGACTACTACATATAGTGGCTTTACCTGTACAGTAGATCCCCATCTTAGACCTTCCTTCCCACTACCCTTCCCACTTTCTTTTCTACTCCCTTCCTATTTCCTTCATAATTCCCTTCCCTACCATATCCCTATATGATGTCTTTCTGACATTCCTATACTCATACCCATGAATCTATTGCTCTCTTTTATCATCGTCGCCTGCTAGTCTCAGGCATCCAATCAATCCTTCCATCGGAATCGCCCCTCTTCAGCAATCTCCTGGTCACTATTGTTTCCCATCACCTTGCTGAAGTCCTTCTATCTTGATTATTGGTGATGTTCCTCAGTCATACCTCTCCTCATCACATCATCAATCTCCCACCTGTTGATAGCTCTCCTTCTACCCTGATCTTTGATTATCATAGCCATCTCTCCTATGAAGACTATGGTAGTATCCTCTACCTTCTCAGACCTATGGCAATATCTATCGCTCCATCCTTGACTTCTGGTGATATCTTCTAGACTTTTTGTCCATCACCAGATCTTCCTTATATTGATCCCTAGGTGCCTCTTATACTTATCCTCACTCTTGCAGAACTCCCTGTCGCACTTACCATTAGAACTTCCCTTGCCCTTACTTCATCCTTAGCCTCTCCAAGGCTTTAGAAGGGCTACACTTGGACCTATCCAGTTCAAGCATAACAATAATTAGTTAAATGGAGAAATTATCCTGATTCAGAAAATACATGGGAACCTGAGGAGAACTTTACCCACACTGATAAAATGTTATCTACCTATAAAAAGGCCCACTGAATTCCTATTTGACCAACATGGTTTACTCTACCTAACCAAGATTCAAAGACAAGAAATACAGCAAGTGGAACACTAAATTTGTCTCCAGAATCTTCAAAGACTTCTCTCTAACAAAAAAGAAAATCAAAGAATGCTATATACACTTCCTCAATCAGCACATCTTTAAGCACTGGTCTTTCTACAGACACAACTACTGTCTCTACCACTGGCATGCCAAGAACTATTACTAGAATTCCCTTTTGGCCTATCATACTCCCCTTCTACCATAATGACCTCCCTCCTTACTGCCACTGTGGAAGATACCTACTGTCTTGATGCCATCCCCAGAATGGAAAGAGGCTATTTCTATTATGATCACACTTTTCCAAGCCTTCTCTCCACATATTTATCAAAACATTCTCATGATCATGTGCTAGTTACATGCTTATGACTTCAGTCACATGCATGGTCATGTGATCCTCATGACTATTTAACTCCAAGTCTTATCCTAAGCACTATGGATTGCTAGTCAATCCTATACTCAAGACTTAGTATTTTTCTGCTATTATGGAAAATACTTACTATATTTACCTTACCTATGCCTCATGTATGCAGCATGCTGCCACATCCATTTCACAGAAGCATTGATTGCTTCTCATCTCATTAAAGATACATGTTGAGCATGCTATAACCTCAAGTATTTAATTACTGCAGGCTTCTCTTCTAGAAGTTCCTATCTATACCTGCTGGTAAACATATGCTTTTCATTTTCATTTATATTTCATAT
>JBBPJU010000829.1:0-16696 GCA_038088875.1 Austroboletus festivus
ACAAAGAACTACTTGGGGTCATTCATGTCTTGGAGGATTGGAGATATTATCTACAAGGAACAGAAAATCAAGTGACAATTCTAACTGACCATAAAAATCTCCTATATTTTAAAGAACCCAGATGTCTGACTCACCACCATGGCAATTATTCCTTCAAGACTATGACCTCACTTTCCACCACATCCTGGGAAAAGAGTTGACACCCACAGATGCTTTATCCCACAAAGATCTTTTCTCCACCACTCAGGATAATACAGACCTACTACTCCTTCCCAACAATCTTTTTGTCCACCAAATAGACTTAGCCCTCTAAGAGAAAATCACTCAGTCCTCCCAGTCCAACCCCCTCATCCTTAAGGCCCTCCAACATCTAGATGATGGTGTTACCCTCCCCTTACCCCACTCCTCCCCTGCTGATTGGACTTATAAAAATGGAAAACTCTACTACCAAAAAAGACTATACATCCCTGAATCAGCATGCCACCCTCTCATCCACTCTCTTCACCATTCTATTGTGGGAGGCCACAGTGGTCAATATAAAACCATCCAGATGCTAAGTAAAGATTACTGGTGGCCCAGATTGTCCTCTTTCATTCGATGGTTTATTGCTTGATGCCCTACCTGTCAAGTGAACAAAGTCATAACCCATCCACCACTTCCTCCATTGTTCCCCATCCCCATGGTCACAACCCATCCCTTCCAGCATATTATGATAGATTTGATCACTGATTTACCTCCTAGTAATGGCTTTGATAGCATTATGGTCATGGTTGACCATGGTCTTACTCAGGGGGTAATTTTCATCCCTATCAACAAAACTGTATCCACAGAAGGCATTGCTTCCCTGTTTTTCCACCATATATTCAAACGTTTCAGACTCCATGACAAATGCATCTCCAACAGAGGCCCATAATTCACTTTAGCATTTGCCAGAGAACTTGCCTGACTACTAGAATATGATGTCGCCTTCTCCACTGCCTACCACCCACAAACTGATGGAGAAACCAAATGAGTCAATCAGGAACTAGAAAACTATCTGCGAATATTCTGCACTAATCAATCCAACAAATGGACTGATCTCCTCCCTATCACCAAATTTCACCATAATTCCACCACCCATTCTGCCACCAAACAAACCCCCTTCTCTATGATGATGGGCTATGAACCATGCTCTTACCCTCCCCTTAGAAAAACCTTCCTCCCCACTGCAGAAAATCATCTGAAAACCCTAGAAAATGCTAGAGAAGAAGCAAAAGTGTCCCTTATCTTATCTCAACAGTCTATGACAAAAAAGACCTGATCAAACTTTAAACCCTAGAAGATAGGGGACAAGGTTTGGTTATCAAATAAAAACTTAAAAATCCCATACTTGTCCCAGAAGCTTGTTTCAAGAAGAGAAGGACCCTTTAAAATCACCAAGGTTCTTTCCCCACTTACATACCAATTAAAGCTACCACACACTTGGAAAGTTCATGATGTATTTCATGCCTCCCTTCTCTCCCCATTTGTACAAATGGAAGAGTACAGAGTTCTGTTTACCTCACCACCCCCAATGGAGATAGATAACAAAGAAGAATATGAAATCAATCAGATCGTGGCATACAGGGGCCCTTCTGCTCACCATCAATATCTCATCCAATGGAAAGAATATCCCTCCTCCAAAAACACCTGGGAACCAGAATGGAACTTCACCAATGCAGACCTTATTCTGAAAAACTATAAAAGCCTCCATTCCCTTTAACCATGCATTCAAAACAACCCTCCATATGACTGAATTTCTATCACTTCATCCTTACTTCTCATAAACTAAAGAAGCAAAAGAAAAAGAAACTTTGCCAATTTTCCCATCTCTCTATTTTCATACCTGGACAATGAGTTCATTTTTGCCAAAGTCACAAAGAAGAACACTCCTTCTTCTGTGATATCACTTATTGCCCCTACCATACCTCCCCCTGGTGACTTCACGGTGGCATACTAGTGGTGTTCACATAGGCTATTATGGCGCTATGTTGGGGCTATTATGGTGCTCTGAAAAACATGTTTTTTCACTATGTCACACCTGGCGGAGTTCTAAAACATGCCTGCTCTCTGCTCACCGGCTTGTCATTCTATGAGGCTTCACGCCCTGACAGTTGATTCTATTTTCATGGCTGCAAAGGCTTGAGCAGCTCAGAAGATCATGGAGAATAACTCAACACAAGCTACCATGGGAGGTGGTGCACCTGCCCCTCAGAAGAAACGATGAGGTCGAGGTGCAAAGACTGGTGCTCTGACTCTTCATATACCTGTGCCTCTTCCCCCAGTATCATTCTTGGCATCTTCTAGGAAGTCATCAACAATAAATGTTGTGTGGGATGAGAGATGTACGGACCTCCTTGATGATTGGATCACCTCCTGTCTGGCCGATCGACACATCCTATTTCATGATAGTCGCTCATCCTCTAGCTCATCTTCTAAGCTCACGCCTCAGGACAAACCATCTGGGAAGAACAAGAAGGAAGTTTCGGGTGTTATTGCGAGGCACATTTTTGTTGATGACCCTGAGCATGCTGCTGCGTTTGTCGAGGATTCTTCAAAATATGTGACTTCAGTGATCAATCACTTAAGCACGTAAGTAATCCAGTTTCTATCTTTCTTCACCCACTTATGTTTCTCCAGATTAAAGACCAAATATCATGAAAAGTATGCACAATTCAAGAGCACAGGAAGTGGCATCCGACCTGACGCTGAGGATGGTGACCCATCGGTACAAAATCTCATGGGTATGCTGTTCCTTTGGCTTCCCCATTCTATCTAATACTCTTGCAGACAACATCCTTCGCATGTTTCCATATTACCAGGAACTTGATGCCATCTGGAATGGCATCCCTTCATTCGATAGCAAGCTGATTTCTTCGAAGCTTGGAGTCAACCATGTGGAAAGTTTGCTCTCTGTCATCCAGCCAAGATCAGGTGTCAGCAATAATGCTGTAGCCATGAACAAAGAGTATGATGCCATGCAGGACAACCTTGACAATGATGCAGACAATATCATACTTGGACTCCCCACTGCTGTCGAGATGGAAGATGTCGATGTTCAAGGAGGTGTCCCGGGAACTGACTATGAGCTCAATGAAGAGGGTGGCGAGATCACTACAAGAGACAATGTGCTAGTCCACAAAGTGCATCTGATTACCCCCTGGCCATTTACCTACATACTGATGGTCTTCACCAGTGCTCAAAAGCCTGTGAAATGCAACAAGCATCCCCACTCCCCACAACATCTACACCATTTTCTCTCAAAGCAAAGGGCAGGACTCCGTCACAGGATGGGCAAAGCTCATTTGCAAGGTGCTCTCCTTATGATTGTCCCCTCAGCTCTGCAGCATCGTCAGAAGGCATGAATGTTGCCAATCGGTCTGCTGCCTCCATAAAAAGGGCCTTATTGGACTCTTCCTTTGTGGCAAAGCTGGGGGACTTGGATAGACTGAGTGAGATGCTGGCTGAGGAGGGCACTGCTAGCATACCTTCAAGCAAGGCACTACGATACATGTTCGTGCTATGGAAGCAAGAACTCGACAATCAATGTGTCACACTTGCCACCAAGCGAACTGAAGCAGAGCTCGAGTTCAAACGTAAAGAGCATCTGAAGAAACTCGAGATTCAGCTGAACCAGGAGGAGTCACACAAAATTTCGCAGCAGATTGAGTTGATGTGGATGCAACTGGAGCTCCAGTGGGGCATGCAATTGATGCCGTCGATCGCTCCTGGTTTCATCCCTCAGTTCTGTCCTCTCCCACTCAGTACTGTTCCTGTGCCTAGCCTGGGTACTCCAAGTGCCGGTTCCTTGTCCTTCCCTGCTGGTTCATGTGCCCCACCTTTCATCGCCACTCACTCATCTTTTAGTGCTCCTGGTCTCATGCCCCCCTCTTCTGGTGTCTCACCTAGTGCTGCTGTGTCCTCATCTTCCACCATTGCCACATCCTCATTTTCATTTGATTCCAACTCACCGCATGCTGCAAACTAGTCGCTATAATTCGGCATTACAAAATGACTTTTTCCTTCCTTTGCCTCCTCTTGTGCTCCATGATGTTCCGAAAACAGTGTATTTTGTTCAACCACAATACATGTTTTTTTGACTGCAATGCATGTAGTGCGACCTACCTCACATTTCCCTCTATGATGTACTCATGTCTCCCAAGTGCGGCAAACAAGTCTCACATCAATGCCACATAAAACTGCTGTCCTGGAGTTCCAGCAGGAACCATCACCATCACTGGGTCTACTTCGTGAACTGCCTCACGTGCTTCTTTACATGCCCACTTTACTGATATTTCCTTCCCTAGAATCTCCTCAAATCAGATAACCATGTTATGCAAGATGATGCAGCACTGAACCCAGTGAATGGCATACCTCACATCCTCTGGTGAATGGATCTGCAGATGAAGCTCTCACAGTGACTGAAACCGCCCCTTGAGAGCCCCAAATGCATGTTCAACGCATACACGAACCTTCGAGGAATGTTTTTGACAGCTGATGTGAGGTAGAACAAGGTATGTGCCTTTGATAGATGTTGATTATACAGCTTCTGTGGCTGTGACAATGGCATGTTTCGCATGGCCTTAAAAGGCACCACACACCACAGCTTCATCGGGTATGCACTATCAGCCCAGATCCAGTGGTCTTCTGGAATCAAATCTGGATCTTTTCCCATTTCTGTCCCTTGGAATGCATATGCATCATGAATGCTGCCAGGATGTCCTAGGCCATAATCAACAATGAGGAGGTTGTGTGGCATCACAACAAGCTACTACATATCAGCAATATTGCTAACCTGGTATGTTCTTGCTTTACCTGACAGTTTAACAAAAATTTGCCTTTCTAATTAATGAATGTGTCGCCGAAAACTGAGGGCTTTTCAAATAAATTGAACATTGATCTGTCTGCCATGAAAATTCCTCTATTCCATGCTATGCATGACTTCCTTTCCACATACACTCACGCCAGCTCTGCATCCATGGAGTCAGCCACAGGAATGGAGATGAAATTGTCATGTTGGGCAAGAATGGTCACCATCACACAGTTTGTGCAATTGATCACTGAGCCGATGCTGACACCCGCCCATTGGGCTACGTCCTCAGGTGTTATCGCATTCCCATAGTGGCCTGCATGGTTCAAGAAAATCATGAGCTGGATTGCTATCGGCAGCTGCTGACGATTGGATTCTGAATGGAAGACTGCATGATCAGAGATACAGTCGAGAATGCAGTCGAAAATATCTGGGTCGACTTGGACTTTTTTATGGAATAGATGTGGTCGGCAGTCTGCAAAATGTTCGAGGAGATGTAGCTGGAAAGCACGAGATATTGGGACACCAACCCGGTTCAAGGTACGTGCCCTTTCAACCTTGTCATGGAGTGCCCTAATTGCATCAAGCAGCTTGTGATAACAGATCTCCTTTGTCTCTGTCGAGTCAACTGAGTCATCATCACTTTTGGATTCAAGATCACTCAGGATGGGTGTGATGGGGGGAGTGATGACGAGAATGTCATTGAGTTCCTCATTGGAAGACAGATCTTCATCGGATTCCTCCAATCGTCTTTGTAAGTTTTTAAGCCAGTTCAGCTGGACATGGTATTCTAACTGGTCGATTTGCAATAGTATTTTTTGTTGCTGGGATACACGGGGCATGGTGGAGGGCAGGAGGATGGGTTGGTGGGCTTCTGCTGGTGCTTCACATCCCATATTCATCATTGAAACACATTCTATTTTTTGTTGCTTACGGTGCAAATTGATGCACTGGACTTTGTACGATTTGACCCAGTTCAGCCTGAACCCAAATTTAGAACACCGCTGCTATGTAGCTGGTCAAAAAGCATGGCTTTCATACTCATTTAATAGTCTGGACAGAGCCCCGACATAGTGCCATAATAGCCTATGTGAACACCACTACTCTGATCAAACCCACATTGATCCCCTTTGTGCTAGTTGCCCTTATCTTTATTCTTCTATCATCCCTACCAGTTTCCCTATCAATATGAATGTTTACCTTTCTTCTGTTTCAAACATTTATATCATAGACTCTCTTCCAACCTAAGAACACTGCAGACTCTACACACTCTTCCTCGATACTCCTACCACTCTCAAACACCTCCTCAATCACAATGATCTACAGTTCCCTTCCCCCCTCCTCACAACCATCTTCTCCTACTGAAGTCTCACTATGGTCTACAATGTGGCAGCCACATCACCTGACTTTCCCAACAACACTACCAATGCCCTTGAAGAGTCAATCAAACATGTTCTGGACACCCTCCACCACCTTAACTTCAACTGAACCATTGGCTCCTTGCCAGCCATCCCACTTATCAACTTTGTTGAACAGGTCTTCCAGGACCAACCCCAGTTTATTAGACTCGGAGGATATCACTCTGGAAGATATTATTGAAGTATCATCTGAGCTTGTGCTGGGAATTTTGCTAATGCAATTATCTTGCCTAACTGGGTCCCTCCACTCCCACACCATGGCCCTAGTGGAAAGAATCCTCATTCTGCCACACCTTCTTCCAGAGAAGCTTCTGACTCAGAACAAACCAACCAACTCCCTCTTCCTGTCTGACCTCTGGTTCAACTCCAGGGGGTGCCTGAAGGCAACTTCCATAGAAGTGCAAACAATGTCTGGAGAATAGAGGGTGGGTGACCAGGGAAGTTGGAAGGTGATTGAACTTGGAGCACAAGAAGAAGGGTCATGTTTCTAGTTGATATTCATACTGCTGATCATACAAGAGATATCTGAACTTATATACAAGATAGACAAGTATATATGGGGAAAAGTCCAGAGATGGGGTGAGAAGAAGCCAGAGGCAGGGATATGGCTATGTGGGAGTTAAGGAACATATTCCAGAGTCAGAGAACTTTCGAGGGTAAGTGATATGGAATGCAAGATATGAAGTTTGAGCCATCAAGTGATGAAGAGATTGGTAGCTCCTAACCATGGTCCATATCTGATACAGACTGCTAGGCTGGATTCCCTGGCACAGTTAGTGAGGTGGAAAACAAGGAAGCAATGATTCAGGCAGTGCCTAACTAGAACTCTCTTGAGAAAGGGTAAACTGTTCACCCTTTCAAGGTACAGCATAAATTCCACATAAAATTGTATAGAATCTAGCTAAGAAGAGGAACTAAGTTACATGGGCACTATTTATATGTAAATGGGAATAGATTCCCATCTATTCCCTTCTGGAAAATAGGGGAACTATCTGCTATAATAAAAGCAGGGAATGGAAGAGTGTTCTAATTGGATAAGATTCAATATATCACACACTGCCCATGAAAGAAGTGGAAAGGCAGTGCATGGGATTCCTTCCATATATGTGGGAAAGTCTCCAAAGGGGTCTATCAAATAGGATATATGAGATCTTAGAAGAAAAAATGGGTAATACAGAATCAGGCAGATGCTGTGAGGAGTAGGTAAGTGATTCAGTAACTGACAAGGCTGTGAAGTGATCGAATATATCCTAAAAGAGACTTCAGAAATAAATAGAGAAAAGATTTTCATAGGAAAGGAAAAGTATTCTTGTGCCAAGTGAAGAACTCGGCCAAGTCCTGTTCATCACAGATAAACCACATCTCCCCAGGTGGGATGTTCTCCTGGTTGTCTAGGAGTGGAGGAGATGCATTTCAAATAGAAAGGGAGTTGCCCCAGGCGAGTCCACTAGTGAAGTTGTCCTCTATATCAATGGGTCTTCCTAAAGAGAAAGAAAAACTAGGCATGTTAAGCACTTCCAGGTAGGGCATAGGCATCCACCTCCATCATTCTGTAATAGTAAGTGAGGTACTAAGACATAAAGGGAACAAGAAGGGAGAATAGGAAAATGCTACCAGGTGCTCACTATAGCCAGAGCTATGCTATACATGGACCATGGGAATCCTGAAGATTCTGAGAAGGACTGGGATCAGAATACAACTGGATAAGGTCTCAATTGGAGTTGGACTGGGTTGGACACTGAAACATCAGAGTATGACCAGACCAGAGATGGTTGGGGAAGATAGACAGAGGTCAGAATGAGGACAGGGGCCAGGAGGTGAGTCAGGAAGATGGATAAGAGTCAAGAGACATGGATATGACAATGATACATATCACCTTCTGTTGCCTTTCACTGCCTCTCCATTGACAGGTCTTACTGACCCTTACTTGCCATGTTCCTTTGACCTATACTTTGATAAATCTCCAACCCTTCTTCATTATATCTTAGTTACTCTTAGTTACATCACCTTCACCACCTCCATAACTCCACTTAGTCATCTGACACTACTCTAGTATATAACTCCATATCTCCAACTAAAATACCTCAGCTGGAATATTAATCTAACATTGACCTACATACTATCCATACTATCCTTATGATACCCAATGTAATCAACTCCAGTCTCACTCCTTCTCTCTGACTGAGCCAGACAATCTTTATCCTACTCATCCCCCTTTGTTTTGAGCTTTGATGGCTCTACTCCAATCCTTTCCAATCCTTTCCAATCTCCAGCCATATTTCAACCCCTCTGAAATTTAGGACATTGAGACTAGTGTAAGGGGGCACCACATAAGGTGAAGCTGAGTCCTTTCCAACAATCCACAAACTCCAGAGCATTCAGAGTTCCCTTCTGAGTGTGTTGATGTTAGTTTAACAATATCTATATATTTTTGGGGAATATCCACATACATATTTTTGTGAAATACCCACATATTTTTGTGGAATATTTACATATTTTTAAGAAATACATATATATCCTTAAAGAATACTTACATATTCTTATAGGTTATCTATATATTTTTATGGAATACCTAAATATTTGTTTGAAATAACCTCATTTTCTTATGACATACCTCCATTTACTTGAGAAATACTCCTATATTCTTGTAAGACATTCACATATTCTTAGGGAATATCTATATATTTTTGCAGGATACTCACATTTGCTTGTGGAATACCAATATATTCTTATGAGATATCCAGATACCCTCATGGAATATCCATGTACTCTTATAGGATATACACATAATTTTATAATATACCTACATATATTGTTATAAAATGCTCATATATTATTGTGGAGTATTCATATATTGTTGTGAAAAATTCATATATCCTTGTGAGACAAACCATTCAGTCTAAAGTATCATACTTTCACTACTATTAATATGTACAAATGCTTGTACTCCTGACTCCAGCTGATAATAGGTTGATAGTTGTACTTTTGATATTAGCCTGCTTGCACTTCTGATACTAGTAATTTTTGGTACATGTTTGTTACAATTTATCCCTAGCATCTAGCTAAGTACCACATGGACTACTTCTTTCCTTTGATCTTCTTTATCCTTGACTTACTTGTACTGTTTCCTAGATGAGTCCCTTATCTTCCATGCAGATATGCTCCATTTCTCTTTGCCTCATCTAGTTCTTGACATTCTTGCTTACCTGATTCCTCTTTGTCATAGACTTTCTCCTGATCTGATTACCTGATGTATATTTGTCATGAATGAGTCATTCCTTGTCTTTTATCTTGGTTCAACCCTTGACCCTTCTGATTCATCCATTCTATTATTATCTTGGCTCATCTGTTTTTCCTACTTATCAGTGACTTAGCCTCTGATCTCAGATCACCTTCTATTCTTTTGGCTAAGTTAGCACTTCTTTGTTGTTCTACCATATTCTTGGACACTCTAATGACTTGTTATACTGACTCATCATCAGTACCCTAGTCTCCTCAAAAACTGGAGGTCTCTGCAGTATCCCCTCCCCCTTTCTCTAAGAACCTCTATACTCTCAAGAAGAGAAGGATGACTACCATAGCCTGGATGACTATCAAAGAGTCTTACCCAGGATGATTACCATCTCTACTGCCAGGCAATCATCATCATGACTACAATCTAGAAGATCTCAGAGAGGTCCTATCAGGGAGATATAATAACAACTACCTTGACCAGAATGACCATCAAGGGGTCATGTGTTACAGAACTTGAGATGCAGAGCCTATTTCAGACAATAGCATCAAACCTGCCTAATTGAGGGCTGAAGGCGATGCAATTTAAGAAGATAGCAAGGTGTGCCATGTAGATGAATATCAAGAGGTGATGACAACTGTTCAAGTTGCAACATTGTAAGACTCTCTCTGATATGGAACGCGAGACGTGAAGTCTGAGACGCTTGGCGATTAGCTGATCAAAGGCTCCTGTTGCAGGTCCATACCATAGGCACACGGCTAGGACGGATAGGCAGGCGGCGGCGGCTTCATGGTAGAGGATAAGGCGATAATTCAGGGTCTGCCTGAATAGAACTCTCTCGAGCAAGGGGAATCCGTCCACCTTGCAAGGTACAGCATAAATCTTCACGTAAGATCACGTAGAATTTAGCTAGGGAGCTAACTATAGTACAGGGGCGCTTATATACGTAAATATCTGGGAATGGGAAGATACTCCTAGATTGGACATGGAGTCCGATCAGAAATAGGTCCACTTCCTAAATAGAAGTGGAGAATGGAAAGCGTCCTGAAAAGAAATAACGTTTAATGAATCATGCACTGCCAAGACAGAAAAGGAAAGGCAGTGCATGGAACCAGCTCCCAATTGAGGAGAAGGTTCAAACTCTATCTCTAAGGCGGATATATCAAGCTCAGTGGAAATAAGAAGAGATAACATCACCTCTCGGATGCTGTGTGGAGTGGGTATGGGCAAGGCGATGACTTGCCATAACAGAGAATGAGGTTGTATATCCTAGTCGAGATAGGGGAAGGTCCGTCAGGGCGAACTCTAAGTAAAAAGGGGAAATGTTAAGGGGAGAGAGACAAAGGGAGAATGGAAAAGAAAGACAGGAGGAAAGCCTCCTCATAGGAAAGGGAACAGGCGCTCAGCCCGTTGGAGAAACTCCGCGAGCTCCTCAGCATCCCATGCGAACCACTCGGGGTTTCCGGGTGGAACGTTCTCCTGGTTCTCTGGCAACGGAGGAGATGCATTCCAGATATCCAGGGAATCCCCCCATGCTAGCCCACTAGCAAAGTCGTCGTCCATGTCCATCGGCTGTTCCGTAGGGAAGAAAGAAAAAGACGGTGTGTCCAACTCATCCGGATATGGAGTTGGAGGCCTCACCCATCGTTCCGTAACACTTTCAAGGAAAGGTAAACCATCCACCCTTCCAAGGTATGCTGAAACTCCATGTAAATTCACATAGAATTTAGCTGGGGAACTACCTATTGTACAGGGTGCTTATATACTATTTATGGATGAGATGGAAAGATATTTCCATCTCAGGAATTGGAAATACTACTTGACTGAAAGAGTGGTCAAGGCAGAGATAGCATTTCAGAAAGACTTCATGCACTGCCCTGAAACAAGAATAGAAAGGGCAGTTCATGGGAACTCTCTCACCATTGTGGGAGAGTTCATATATAAGTATAGCTATTGGTAAAAATAGAATGTCCCTTTGATCTAGATTGGATATGAAGTAAAAAGGGAAGTTGAAGCTCATTTGGGTGAATGCTGTATGGAGTGGAAAATGGGTAAATGAGCTTACAAAGTCAGTCTAGAGATCTCTGATGTGATCAGGGTCAGAACAGTGCAGAGTCATTCTGCCCATCTCAGGTGAACCACTCCTCCTTAGTATTGTTCCTCTCAGGATGGGGATCTTCCTCCTGGTCATCCCATCCCCAGTCATTGGGGTCTTCATTTCAGTTTATGAGAATGTTCTCTTCCCTTCAATAGGAGAAGATGTTTCCCCATAGTAGGGACTCCTGAGTGAACCAAGGAAGGTCCCATAGGAGATCATTAGTCTCTCTCATCCAGGACAAATGAGGGTGATCTAATTCATCAGGGAAGGGGGTAGGGGGGCACCTCCATTGTTTTGTAACATTATGCCCAGAGAGAGTCACAAGAGTAAATGCAGTCTTATCCAGAAAGTATAAAGAGGACAGCCACTACCTGGATGACCAGAGGAGATCTTATCCAGAAAGACAAGATTAGGAAAAAATCATACTATCCAGTTAGAAAAGCTAAACTACCAAATGGAGGTTATGACTGAGGCTAGATTGTATACCCTACATAACAGTCTATTCTATCATGACAAGAGTTAGAACAATAGGGGAAGGGGAATATAATATGGATAAAAAGGAGTATCACTAAAAAGGAAAGATTGTTTTCATATTTGAAATAGAAAAGTGGTAATATTAGATCAAAAGGAGAAAAGAGAGCAATATAAAAGATAAAAGATAAGATGTGACCTGCCTTTATTGTGAATACATTAGATTTGAGCTGAATTGGTCTCCTATTCCAGGGGAGGTGTGATCTCCTCCAGATGTATAGAAGTTGCCTGCATATTTCACTATCCAGGGTTGTCCTGTCCTAGTGGCTTATCATCTCAGATAGCTCCTTGAGCTTCATCTTTCCTAAATTGGTGTCTTTGCTCCAAGTTCCCTCCATATGCTATGATTACAATATTGGCATTGAGCCATGATCTGTCCTCTTCAGAGGGAAATGAAGTCACTCTTTATGGGTATTTCAGGAAATGTGTGACACTTTTTGACTAAAGCAAGAATAGCAGGTTCTCAACATATTTAGTTGTTTAAAGTATTCTGGCTTGCTAGCAAATAGTCAGAACCATACCTCTCTACCTCATACCCTAGGCCCAATGGGGCCTCTAGAGCTCGTTCAGGAGTTCCAGGTCTTCTCCAGTCTGGGAGGTCAGGTGTTCAGGGCAACTCCTATGATGTCCAGAGGTATATCAACAACTCTGGAGGAGGAGTGCAGGGAGTTGAGGGGAAGGACAAGGAAGTGACCAGGGAGTGGACCAGAGGTCCGAGGGATGGAGATAAGGTGGCATAAGAAGCAGGGGGGGTGTGGAATCAGCACAGGACTTATGTGTTGAGCCCTTGCAGGTTTACGATCCACGTATTTTGGATCAGGGGTAAGGAGGTCATGAGGTTGGAGGTAGGTCATGTGACCAGGGGTAATGACAAGGTCCAATTCAACTCCAGGGAGCGCCCAAAGACAACTCCCACAGGAGGGCAAACAATGTCCAGAGATTAAGGAGATGGATGACCAGGGGAGTTGGAAGTTAAACACACTCGGAGTGTAAGGTAAGGGGTCGTATTTCTAGTTGATATTCATACTAATGGTTATACAAGAGATATCTGAACTTATATACATGACAGGCAAGTATATATGGGGAAAAGTCCAGAGATGGGGCAAGGAGAAACCAGAGGCAGGGAAATGGCTATGTAGGAGTTAGGAATACATCCTGGAGTCAGAGGACTTCTGAGGATAAGCAAGGTACTAATACATAAGGGGAACAAGGAGGGAGCATAGGAAAATGCTACTGGGTGCTCACTATAGCCAGAGCTGTGCTACACATGGACTGTGGGAATTCCGAAGGTTCTGGGAAGGACTGGGATTGGAGTATGATTGGTTAGGGTTCCAATCAGAGTTGGACTGGGTTGGACATTGGAACATCGGAGTATGACTGGAGATGGTCAGGGATAATGGACAGGGATCAGGATAAGGACAGGGGCCAGGGGGTGAGTTAGGGAGATGGATGAGAGTCAGGAGACATGGATATGACACAAATTGCATCTACATTGTTTGTCAGGAGGAGCAAGATCTATGAAAGCATCCAATGCATTGAATAGAATTTCCTATATTTCATGGGGGTTTCAATATATTATCTCATGAAACATCCACTAAGATCTATAGGGCTCTGTTAGAAGGTGTCCTGACATACTCTGATATAACTCTGGAATGCTGGAGTTGAGTTTGGTCTAATGGAACTTGGCTTCACCTTATATAGTGTGCTCTTACACAGAGTCAGGTTGTCCCAAATTTTGGAGAAGTTGGATATGGTTGGAGAGCTGGAGTCAGTCAGAAGGTCAGAATAGAGTTGTCAAGACTCAAAGCAAATGGGCAATGAACAAGACAAATGTTGTCTAGTTCAGTCAGGAAGAGAATAAGAGGTGAGAATGTTAACTTATGTCAATATTCAAACTAAGGAATATACAGAGTGAAGTAAGGAGTTTATATTGTATGGAGGAAGCAGATGACTAAGCAGAGATTGGAGTTGGGAAGAAAGGATCATGTGATGAAACATATGTCAATCAAGAAAATAGTGAAACATATCAAAGTAAAACATAACCAGGGAATGAAATCTATCAATGAGGTGAAATCTATCATCATGGTGAAGGGATCTGAAATAGCTTGAGATCATGTGCAAGATACAGAAAGGGAAACACATTGGAGGAACAAAAGTTGGTACAGAGTAATGGAGCAAGATAATATAATAGTGGAGTAAATGAAACAAGATAGAATAAGGAGAACAGATTAGAGTAAAATTGAAGGACTAGAGTAAAACTTGGTATATGATAGTATCCCCCTCTTAGGCCTGATTGGAGTCTGAAACAGAGTTTGCTCAATTAGGCATATAAAAGCTGGGCATTCCTGTGGAAAAACTAAAACATCAACCACCAATGTCTGCTACTGATGATGTCAAAAATTGGTCTGATGCCCACCTTGTGGAGAACCCTGATGACAATGATGCAATGTGGGACATAAAGGCCACTGAATGAAGGAGATGGGCCAAACTGAAAAAGGAGAAGGAGGCATGGAGGAAGGCAGCAGAAGAGGCTGCAAAGGCCACCAAACAAAGGAGACAGGCCAAAGCAAAAAGGAGAAGGAGGTGTGGAGGAAGGTGGTGGAAGAGGCTGCAAAGAAACAAGCAAAGGAGGCTATGAGAAAATGGGTGGCAGAAGCAGAGGTGGCAGACAGGTGACAGGTGAGTTGTCATGGATAAATGGTGACATGAACTGAGTGGAGTGCAGGTGAAGCAGGTGTGTGCAGAATAGGCACAAGTGGGATCAATTCAGAGCAAGGGGAAGGGGAAGGCTTGGGCACCAGAAAGGTGCCTGAGGTGCAAGAAAAGAGAGCTGGAGTGTGAGGAAGGGCCAGAGAAGTCAATGGCATGCATAGCATGCCAGGAGGCAAAGGCAAAGTGTGAGAGGCCAGGATAGGAGAAGCCAGAGAGGAAGAGGAAGAAGAAAATGGAGGAGTTGGAGTGTCCCCAGAAGAGGGTGCATATGGAGGAAGGGGAGGCTGGATCCTTGGGGATTATAGAGTGCACAAGGCAACTGCTGGTGGTGGTGCAGGAGATCTGGGATGCCATTCAGGTGAGGATGGCTCAGCAAAATTATCTGCTAGAGCAGCTGTTGAAGGTGAAGATAAAGGAGGTGTACAGGGAAGAGTATGATGAGAAAGCAGAGAATGAGAAGATAGAAGAAGGTGAGGTGAAAGAAGTGGAGGTGGAATTAACAGAGTTGGTAGAGGAGGTGAAATTGTATGGGGATTCAGAAGAGGAAGTGGAGGATGATGTGGAAGTGTAGATAGTTGGGCCACCTTCCTGTAAATAAAAAGCATGGTATATGATTGTCAAAGTGAAAAGTCAAGAGAAGTGAGATCCAGGCTTATCCAGATATCAGAGGTAAAACTCCTCAACTAGTTCAGAGGCATGGCTAAGCTCAGTAGTGAGAAGCCAAGAAGTTTCTTTGTCAGTTCCTTCATATCCAGACCAACACACCAAGTACAGCAATTTGCAATTATGGCATCTGCAATCAATTTTGAAGTCAAGGATTTCTGAGATTTTATACTCAGGTTCTCTATCAACTTTGACTGGAGGTGGAGGTGGCTGCATATAGTTCAGAATGGTGTTGGGAACAGAAGGTTCTAACTGGGAAATATGGAAAATGGGGTGAACAGACTTCATTTTCTCTGAAAGACAGAGCATAAAGGATAGCATGCCTGCCTGAGCAATGATGGGATATGGACCTAAGTTCTTTTCAGATAGTTTCTTTGATGGTTGAGTGGACCAGAAGTACTTAGCTTTGCCAAAAACTTGATCACCAATTTTAAAGTCTGATGCTGGAGTTCATTTAGGGCCCAGATGGTAGCCACACCTGGTCGAAAAAATCCAGGTCTGGACTCGGTGGCACCTAGCCATGGAGTGCAAATAATCAAGTGGAGATAACATGTTGCTTATGGCTATTCTTGCTAGTGAGTCATTATCTTCTGGATATACAGCTATTGATGTCTCCTCCAACATCATGTTATGCTTGTACCAGATAGGTCCAAGCATAGCCCTTATGTCCCTATACTGAAAACAAAGGTGACAAAGAAAGGAAAGGGCAAAGGTAAGTTCTGGGTAGCAAGTGTAGGGAACCAGTGATAGGCAAGTAAAAAGGAGAATATCACCAGAGATTGGAGGGAGGGTGATAGATATCGCCATGGGATAAATGAGATGGAGAGTACTACCAGAGTACTGGTGGGATGACAACTTGATGGTGGGCGATCGGAGTGGAAGGGAGCCATCAGAGGTAAAGGGGTTGGTGATGAGACAAATGGAGAGATGACAGGGGAACATCACTAATGATCAAAGCAAAAAGGGGTGACCTCAGCGAGATGATGATTGAGGATGATTGCTGGAAAATCAGAGGTCCTAGCTGAAATGACAGTTGGATGTCTGGTTGATGAGGAGGGATGTAAAGCAGAGAATAGATTCATAGCAGTAGAGAATACAGGAGGTATTGAGGGATTGGGAACGAGAGGTAGTAGGGAATTATGAAGGGAGGTCTAAGATGGGGAACTACTGTACAGATAGAGCTGCTATATATAGTGATCTGGGGAAGTGAAACA